>JAUTBZ010123107.1:0-15700 GCA_032361785.1 Lepetodrilus galriftensis
ACATAATGCATGACGGGTGCCCGAAGTTTGTAATCACAAGGTTCCGGATTGTTGTCCCACCAATTGCCTTCTGCGCCTGGTTGTAATGGACCGAGTGCGCCCGTGTAATCAAAACCAGGTTCATTCCAAATTTCCCAAAAACGGACATAATCTTTATAGGTCGTCACTAAATCATAAATATATTTTGCGTAGAGATTGTCATCATTTACGGGTGTTCCATTTGCACCATCGTCCCAAATATCCAGATACATATCCTTGAAAAGAGTGGAATGTATTGTCGGACAATAGAAGGTCTGATCCGTATGCTCTTCTGAAGGAAAACCAACAATCACGGTGTTCTCCGTCAGGCCTAATTGTTCATAATATTGATAAGTGCTGACTCGCGCATCAATCCCATAAAGTTCCGTAAAAGCTTCAAAAAGTCCTGGTCTGGCAGCTTTTACGCCGACCCCTTTGATGGTCTTACTAAGATTTCCGGCTGCTAATTCTGCAAGTTCTTCATCTGTATAAGTTGGATATTCCCCAAAGTTGATCCCCGGTCTAAAAGTGCCAGTATAGGGCGTTACTTGGTCGTCTGCGGTGTAATCTACTTGCGCAAAAGCAGCGAAGGAGGCAAAAAGACAAAGTACTATTAATGCATATTTTTGGAACATGCTCGATATTTTAGGTACATAAAAAGGGGAATTATGACAAATTTAAGGGTTTTTTGGTAGAGAAACAATTTACAAGAGTGTACCCCAAAAGGTAGATGGAGTTGTAAAGAGTAGAATTTAGTCAAATCGCCATCATTTTGCCCTTTAATACAAGCAGATTTCCCTTAACTTTGCCCTAAATTCGCTTAAAAACGGTCTAATTCATGAGAAAGGTAGAAGTTATGGCTCCGGTGGGGTCTTTTGAATCATTGCAAGCGGCTATTCAGGCTGGTGCCGATTCGGTATATTTTGGTATTGAGCAGCTTAATATGCGTGCACGTTCTTCCATCAATTTTACTTTGGAGGACTTGCGTGAAATAAAAATGCGCTGCGGTGAGCATGGAATCAAAACGTATTTGACTTTAAATACGGTTTTGTATGATCATGACATTATATTGATGAAGTCGATTATTCAAGCAGCCAAAGAAGCGGAAGTAGATGCAGTTATAGCGATGGATCAAGCTGCGATTATGTATGCGAAAGAAATTGGTCTGACGGTTCATTTGAGTACACAAATTAATATTACGAATATTGAGGCTTTAAAATTCTATTCGCATTTTGCGGATGTGTCGGTTTTGTCCCGAGAATTAACTTTGCAGCAAGTGAAGATGATTTGTGATCAAGTAGTGGAACAAGATGTGCGAGGTCCTTCCGGTGAATTAATGAGAATTGAAGTGTTTGTACATGGTGCGCTCTGTATGGCCGTTTCCGGCAAATGTTACCTAAGTTTACATACCCATAACTCTTCGGCAAATAGAGGCGCTTGCAAACAAAACTGCCGAAGAACGTATGAAGTCAAAGACGATCAAGGCAATGAATTATTAATTGATAACGAGTATATCATGTCGCCCAAAGATTTATGTACCGTTAATTTTTTGGACAAAATCATAGAAACAGGTGTGTCCGTATTAAAAATAGAAGGGCGTAGTAAAGGACCAGATTATGTCTTCGCTACGGTGCGTGCCTATGCGGAAGCGCGGGATGCTGCCCTTGCGGGAAAATTTACAAATGAGTTGGGACAAGGCTTATTAGAAAAATTGGAGAAAGTTTATAACCGTGGTTTTTGGGGTGGTTATTTCTTAGGAAAAGAATTAGGGGAGTGGACCGATACCGATGGCTCTAAGGCAAAACGTAGAAGAGAATTTGTTGGAAATGGTATTAAATATTACTCAAATATCGGGGTCGGCGAGTTTAAATTAAAAACTGGAAAATTATCTGTTGGAGACAAAATTATGATTACTGGACCGACCACTGGGATCTTAGAAATGGAAATTGAAGAGATGCGTGTCGATAATAAAATTGTGGAAACGGTCGAACGAAATATTCCTTTTTCGATGAAGACACCAGAAAAGATTCGTCCTTCCGACAAAGTATTTCGTATTATAGAAGTCTTCGAAATAGCGGAATCTTGATCCAAATCATTCATCTCCGCCATAAGTGTATCGGGTGTAATGCCTGTGTAGAATCCGCTCCTAATCAGTGGGTTATGTCTAAAAAAGACGGTAAGAGTTTCTTGCGGAAGAGCACGCAAAAGGATAAGTATTTTATTGTGGAAGCAGAGGATTGGGAGTATGACGAGAATGCGGAAGCTCAGAAAAATTGTCCCGTTAAAATTATTACTGTTAAGAAATTGCGTTAGATTTATTAGCTCTGGAGACTCCTCTTGCTTAGCTCTGAAAAAAATCTCTTTAATATATTTGCATATAATATACACATATACTATATTTGCATCCAGAAGCGCAATTGATAGGACTTCAATCGCTGAATTCTTTATATCGACCAGATGCAATCAATGAAAAAAATATTTATAGGCTTCATCGTACTGAGCCTTATCTTCTTAAAATTAAATGACATGTTCAAAGACAAGAAAACAATTCTAATCAAAGGGGCCACCATCAATGAATTATGGGAAGCCCATGCTGATGTGGCTAATTGGTCAAAATGGCAAAAAGATATCGACTGGACTAAAACGGAAGGGGAAATTGCTGAAGGTTCCAAATTTACAATTAAGCCCAAAAGTGGCCCGAAAGTCAATCTTGAAGTCTTAGTTTTTGACATGCCTGCCCAATTTACGGACGTCTCTTATCTCCCATTATCTAAAATGGTCACCACTACAAAAATGAAAGAAGTCCCAGAAGGGGTGGAGATAGAATTAAGTATTGAAATGAAAGGCTTGTTGACTTTCTTGTGGAAGAAGGTGGTTGCCAAAGATATCCTTGTTGGGCACCAAACTCAGAATGAAAGTATGGTGCGGTACATTCAGGAACTTAAACTGGGTACTGTAACCAAATAGAAGTTTTAATGTTATCATTTTATGAAAAAGAAAGAGAGTCCATTTAGCTATGAATCTGCCAATGATGCAACCGGTTTTCTATTGTGGAAAGCGCATAATTTTTGGCAGCGGGAGATAAAGAAAAATTTGAAAGAGCTTGATTTGACACACACGCAATTTGTCATTTTAGCAAATACCCAATGGTTAGTATTGCATCAAGATGTCGTTACTCAAATTGAGATAGCCAAGCATGCACAAGTGGATACGATGATGACTTCCAATATCATTCGAACTTTGATAAAAAAAGGTTTGCTTGATAGGGTAGTACATAAAACGGATACTAGAGCAAAGGTAGTTTCTTTGACGCGAAAAGGAAAAAAGATTGTTGGTCAAGCGATTTTGAAGGTCGAACAATTTGATAGAGAATTCTTTTCTTCTTTGAAAAATACCTCTTCTTTTAATAAGGAATTAATTAGATTGATGTCGTAGTTGTCAAGTTGACGCTCAACTTAAATCCTATAAATATCAACCTCGGGACTTGCTTCGAGAAAAACCAAATCGACCGACAGAAATACTAAACCGTTTTCTTTTTGTTGTTTCTTCCTTTTTAATTTTAACCTTATTGTTGGTAAGTATTTCAGCCGAAGAAACTAATGCATTTCCGATGGAATTATGGTCCTGTTTTTCTTTGGATACTTTTGTGAGTCCATAGTCTATTGCTGTTAAAGCTAAGCTTTTCGATTGAGTAGAAGGGGCTTTGTTGATATTTGTTTCTTGCTTTGGCGTCGGCTTGTTATTGGCTAGTACGCCTTTGTTTACAGGGGTTGAAGGTTTTCGGGTTGGATGTTTATTAAAGATTGTATCAGGTTTAACGACTTGGTTTGCAAGTTCTTTTTTTGATGTCTGTTCTATTATTTCTGGTTTCTTTATAGGAGGAGTAGAGACAAGAATTGTTTTTTCTTTTGTAGGGCGAATCTTTGGTGATTGCTTGAAAGTTTTTACTTGTTTTGTGGTGTTTTGAATATGATTTGAATGCACTGTTGTGTTAGTTTGGCTTTCTACTATTTGGTCTTCAATTCCTTCTGGAACTTCTTGAATATTGTCCACTGCTTTCTTGGGCGCTTCCATATTAGTGTCTGGCGTGTGCACAATAACAGGAGGTGTTTTCTCTTGCTGGTTGAATGCAAAGAAAGCCCCTATCAGTAGCAAAATCATAGCAGCTGCTTGTACGAAATAGCGTATTGGAATAATTTTTCTATCCTTTCTTTTAAGCTGATCTTTGTCGGGATGTTTAACTTTTAGGTCCGGCTTTAATATTGTTAATTGATAAAGTTTTTGGTCTTTCTGGAATTTCGGATTTTGAAGCAGTGCTTGTTTTAATTCGTTGGCCTCCTTGGTAGAAAGTGTATTTTCTAATTGCCCAATTAGCAAGTTATCTAGGTGGTCAATTGATAATTGTTTTGCAGCAGTTTTTTTGAGTAAGTCTTTTTCTGGAAAGACAACATTGGTATCAATAGGTAGAACAAATAATTCCATTTCGTCCAGTTCTGCTTTTAGATCTGGATTTTTCGCAAGAAACTGCGTCAATACACGGATTTGTTTTTCAGAGAGATTACCCTCTAAAAAATCTAAAAACCAAGCTTCATAATTTTGACGATTCATCATGCGACGATATTCATTTTTTCTAATCTTGTTTTCAATGTCTTTCTACCTCTGTAAATTTTAATTTTAACCTGCGATTCTGAAAGGCCTGTTATGACCCCTATTTCTGCGTAAGAAAATGATTCATAATCTCTAAGAATTAAAACAGTGCGCTGCATTTCGGGCAATTTATTTAATTCTTTATCCAATAATTCACGTAGGTTGGAATATTCTTTTTTATGCTCCGTTGGGGTAACACTAATCTGTTCCATGTCCGTGATTCTTCTTTGCTTTCGCCAATAATCAATCGTCAATCGACTGACCGAAGTAAACAAATAAGATTTTACTTTCAAATAATCCACATGCTCTTTTCTGGTCCAAAGTTTTGCAAAAGCATCCTGAACGATGTCTTTTGCAAGGCTACGATCCTTACAGCTTTTAGCTGCAAAACGGTATAATCCGTCTGCCCATAAATCTATGGCTTTATTATATTGGTCAGTGGTCAATTGTGGTCTTGTTTGTCATACGACGGACGGAAAAGTGTTTAGTTACCCCAAATATGCAATTATTTTGGAAAAGTCTGTGATTTAAAGTAGTTTTGGGCAGCAAATGCCTATAAAATAACGTTATTTAGGCATCTAAAACAACTACTATGAAGGCTCAAATCTTTGCTTTTCTCTTCTTATTCCTTTCGGCAAATGTCTTTGCGATGGATGTCAGTGTCTACCCAGCCGTCTTTTATGAAGGCGATCAGGGTTATGTTGAAATGCACTATTATTTTTCTGGACAGTCTATTGGTTGGAAATCAGTTGAGGATAGTTTGATGAATGCTTCAGCCGAAGTGTTGATCACTTTTTCGCAAGGCAAGACAATTTTAAAGTATGATAAATATAATTTGCATAGCCCAAAATTTTCCTTGGCAAAAGATTTTAGAGATGTACATCGCTATAGTTTGAAGCCTGGAAAATATCAAGTTGAGATAAAAATAGAAGATGGTTCCCGCACAGGAAACGGGGTCAAATTTAAAACTAGTATT
Source organism: Lepetodrilus galriftensis (assembly GCA_032361785.1). Lineage (NCBI taxonomy): Eukaryota > Metazoa > Mollusca > Gastropoda > Lepetellida > Lepetodrilidae > Lepetodrilus > Lepetodrilus galriftensis. Next base: position 5,642 of record JAUTBZ010123107.1, read on the forward strand.
ACAATTAGTCCACCACGCAAAGCTGCTGTTTCAGATATTGTATTGTTGAGTGCGCATTATGCATCAGATAAAAGTACTGATTTTGAAAAATATGGTTTTCACATGGAATCCTTGCCTTATAACTTCGTAAGTAGTGAGCAAAAGAGCGTGGTGATTTATGCAGAAATTTATAATACCAATCTATTGTCTAAAGAAAATTATTCGTTGCGTTTGCAGTTTGAATCAGTAGATGAGCATGGAAATAAAAAACCTTATCAGGGTTTTACAAAAAAACGTAAGGCAATGGAGAAAGATATTTATTTTAGAAAAATAGATATGCAGAGGATGCCTTCTGGTGACTATAATGTTGTGTTGGAGGTCAGGGATGAGGCAGGATTAGTTGTGGCACATAAATCGGTCGGCTTTCATCGGGATAATCCTAGATTGAGTGGCGGAACAACGATTGCAGATTTGAATGGAAAGAAAGGAAATTTTATAGAAAAGCTATCGGAGAAAGATATTGATTATTATTTGTCTGCGATGATCCCTATTTTGAATGGAAAGAAATTAAATACCTTGCAAGCATATTTTAAATCCAAGAACTTGGAAGGCAAAAAACAATTTTTGTATAGTTACTTCGTGAAAAAAGATCCTATCAATCCCGCAGAGCCATTTTATGCTTTTGCTTCTTTAGCAAGAAAAGTGGATGATAAATTTTATAATGCTTTTGGTGCTGGTTTTGAAACGGATAGAGGAAGAATTTTTATGAAATATGGCGAGCCAAACGATTTTGTAAAAGTGGAAAACGAGCAATACGCTTTGCCTTATGAAATCTGGGTCTATGAGCACCTACCCAATGGTGGCTCTGGCCCAATCAAATTCCTTTTTTATAATAGAGATCAAGCTGGAGAGAATTTTACCCTCTTGCATTGTAACGCCAAAGATGAACGCCAAAATCGTAATTGGAAACTTGAACTTTTCCGAAAGGATACGGTCTCTGGGCTTGATTATTCTGATAATAGAATGAAGTCAGATGAAATTGATAGCGCCTTTAATGCCCATCCGAATTCTATGGCGATTCGCTACTTTCAAGATTTGTAAATCCTGTACTTCTAAATTCATTTGGGCAATCTATGAAATCTCTGTACTTCTAAATTCATTTGGGAGGCAATCTATGAAATCTCTGTACTTCCAAATTCATTTGGGAGGCAATCTATGTAATTTCCTAACTAAAGTTAGAAGTACAGAAATCACCATTTGAGTAATCGGTCATGCCATATTTGTCCTTGATTCTGAATACTTAGGTGATAAGAGCCTTTCGGAAAATTAGAGAGATCAAGTGCTTTATCTTTTTGCGCAAGCAGGACACGCCCCAAGTCATCATAAAGGCGAATTTCAAAATCAGTGGAAGTATGTTGTGTGCCAAGTTTAATATTAACAATTCCAGTAGTCGGATTTGGATAAATAGTAGGCGCATTAGCTTTGTTAAATTGAACACTGACAATACCCAAATACTCTTTGGAACCATCTAAATCTTTTTGCGTAAGCCTGTAATAAGAAAGTCCAGATAGCGGATGGGAGTCAATAACAGTATAGGAACTTCTCTGCTTAGGAGCAATAAATTGTAAGAGATTCCAGTCAATGAAATTAGTAGATCTTTCTATCTCAAAACCAGCATTCTGATACTCATCGGATGTTTGCCATTTTAAAAGTACTTGTTGGTTTTGTACCCTTGCGGAAAATGGATTGATAATATTAACAGGCAATATTTGTGCAGGAATTGTCGCTTGTTGGAATCCTGTTCCTGGAGAACCTACCCATATTTTAGGTTGTGGCGCTGACGATACTTCCATGCAGACTGCAAATGGATAGGCCATGCCATCATTCGCAGAAACCCAATTACCACCACCATCTGTTGAATATTGGACCCCACGAGAATTTGGACTATACCCGCCAGCAGTGAAAGCACTTGAAGAAGCCGTATAAATTAGCGAAGGATTATTCGGCACAATAGCTACAGAACGCATATAGTCGTCATTGACTTTCTTGGTCCAAGTATTTCCATTATTGGTACTGACCCAAAGACCTTTTCCGGAGCCATATACCGAAACAAAAATCGCTCCTTGTGGATTAATTCGTATTTTGGAGACGCCACTCCAATCCTTTGCAGCAAAGCTATTTTGAGTATTGCCCTGCATCTGTGGGTCACCTGTTATAGTCCAATTCGTACCGCCATCTATAGATTTGAATAAACCTGATTCTCCTCCAGCATAAATAATATTACTATTGCTTGGGTGTACAAAAGTGAATCGAATGCCGCCATCCGTAAATACTTTTGACCAGTTTACACCATCGTCTGTTGATTTGAAAATATCCCCATCGGAGGTGACAAAAAGCGTTCTCGAACCAACAGGGCTAGATGGATCAATGGATAAACCAAGTATGACCGTTGGGGTGTCAAGATTTACAATTAGCCCATTTGTTTTTGTCCAACTATTTTTAATTCCACTTTGGTCATTTCGCATTAAATAGGCGTATTCTCCCCAGCTTGGTTGCATACTTGCCCAAAGTAAATTTTCATTATCAGGATCTACTAAAACCGTAAAAGTATTGCCACCATAACCTTCCCAGTCGCCTGTTAGTTCTGGATTTGTAGGTTCGTTACAGCTATACCAAGAAGCGCCCCCATCCGAAGTGCCCCATAGCCCAATATCATGATAGCCTAAGAAGATAACATTAGGATTGGTATTGCAAATTGACAGGTCTGTCATGGTGACATTGTCGAAGCCTCTAGAGATCCAATTACTACCAACTGGAGTGGTATATTGATTGGTGAAAGTTAGGCCTTCATCATCAGAAGAAAAAACCCATTGATTATTGGTCCAGTAGATTTTGTCTTGCGATAAATCAGCACCCAAAGTTTTGCAAATTCCATTAAAACTAGAACTGTAACTATGATAAAGGTTACTTCCTGCGGCGCCAAAATTTTGGAAGCCAGTATCCCAATTATCCACGACAGCAGTATGTGTCCAAGTATCTCCACTGTTCGTTGTTTTCCAGGTCCCTCCATCATTTTGCCAAGGCCAAGGTTCTCTAGGGTCAATTAAGCGAATCGTTCCCGTAGCACCTTTTTTAGGCCAGATAACGCCTGTGTGATCTCCTTTTTTTGTCCAAGCGTTACCGCCATTTGTGGAAACAAAAAATGAACCTAAAATACCATCCCAAAAATATTCATTGTTGCAATCAGCAGTCATTGTGGTACAATAAATATTATCTGGGTTGTCTTTGTCAATTGTAAAGTCTAAAACATCGAGCATCGTTTCTCCAAATATAGGCGAAATATTTGTCCAGCTTACACCACTATCTGTGCTTCTATAAATGTGTGGTGGCCCACAATTAAAACGACCATCCCCTGACTTCAAATACACGATATTCGATAGGGTGGGATGTACCTCTATTTTTAATATTCTCAAATCATTTGGGAGAGTAGTATTACTAACTTTAGCCCAGTTAACGCCATTATTTAGTGTTTTATATATAACCCCCAAAGTGGTGTCGTATTGAGGATGATAAGTGGCATAACCGATATTTGGAGAACTTTCGCAAAATTCAATATCTGTCACATAGCCTTCAGCCATATCTGTTTTTGTGACGGAATTTCCTCCATCAGAGCTTCTATATATTCCATCTTCAGTACCAATAAATAAAATATTCCCATCGGTCGGATGAAAACCAATGCCACTTACATGTGTATTTGTTAGGCCTTCATTCACGCCGATTACCTCCCATGAAGCCCCTCCATTACTTGAACGGTAGGCTCCACTTAAATCGCTACCGGCAATGACTATTCCAGTAGGGCCTGCTCCAATTGTACTAAAAGCGCCGCCTCCCCCAGGGTTGGTTTTGTTCCAGATATGTGCTTGCGCAAAAGAGGAATTTATAGAAAAGGTAAGAAAGATAGTTGCAAGGATGATGTTGAGGTTATTCATTTTCGTCTTTTTTGTAGGTGTTCTATAGGTATAACGTTCAATTCTGCTTTATCCCCAATTCTATTGAGTGTTTGCGAGTTTTGGTGACTTGCGTTGTTGGGTGTGGTGATTTGTATCACTTTTTTCGATTTAGGATGTAACCTATTGAATGTCAAATAATTATACGATAACTGTTTGACGAGTAACCATGGAAATAGCCTATGTAATACGCATCACAAATAACTTAACGAACTCATAATAATTTTGTAGCATTAAAGTTTGCTGAAAGCTTTTTTAACTCACTAAAATAAAATCACAGAAATGAAAAAATTGTTATTTTTAATGGTTGTCCTTTTCGGCTTCCAAATGATGAATGCCCAAGAAGGCACACCTGTAGAAAAAACACCTGTTAAGGTGAAGCCTACAGTAGGGATACATGGTCGTATTCAATATGACTATGAGTTTTTGAATCAAGACAATGGAATAGACTCCTTGGATAATTATAAATTCCGTGGAAGTGAATTCCGTAGAGTATATCTTTCTGCTTCTGGAAAGATTTACAAAAACATTAAGTATAAAGCACAATTAGAATTTGCGGGTTCTAAGATTGGGTACAGAGATTTGTACATTAAATTTGCGGATCTTCCAGGGATAGGCGGTAACGTTACAGTTGGTAGCTTTGCAGAGCCAACGGGTCTAGATATGATGACAAGTAGTAAGTACATTCCAATGATTGAGCGTGCTATGATGACTGGTACGCAGAATTTTCGTTGGAATAGTGGTATTATGTATGATAACATGAAGATGTTAGGTGGCAAACTAGGCTTCCAAATCTCTTATGCACATAATGGTAGCCACCACGGTGGATTTAAAGATAAGCTTGCTGGAAAAGGAGGTCACTTTGTTGCTAGATTGACAAGCCCAGTTTATGTCAATAAGGAAAAGCATCAACTAATTCATATTGGTGTGAATTATGAAAATAGAAGTCGTCCACTAACAGAAGAGCGTCACTATGACTTAAAATTCAGACCTGAAAATCACATGGGTGCTAAGGTTCACTTAGTAGGAGAGAAGTACATCGGTATTCCTGGAGCTTTAGATAATCAACAAGATATCGGATTTGAGTTTGCTGCGAATTTTGGTCCTTTCTCTTTCCAAACAGAGTATGAAATTGCTGGATATAATTCAAAGGTTACAAATGATAAAGGAGATTTAGAAAATAAGGTATTCAATGTGAATGGTTTTTATGCTACTGCTACATACTTTTTAACTGGTGGGCATAGAGGCTTTAAGCACGGTGCTTATTCTAGAGTGCACCCTTATTCTAATTTCTGCATCAAAGATGGAGATTGGGGAGAATGGGAACTAGTTGCTAGATATTCTACAATGGATTATTCTTCTATCACAGATCACATTGATCTTTTCGATGGTAAAGACTTTTACAGTAAGATTGCAAATATTGGTTTTGGTTTTAACTGGTATTTGAATAATCATACACGTATTATGTATAACCACAATATCGCTGGTTCTAATAAGAATGAGGATCTTGATAAAAGAAAAGCATTACACGCTGATTTAATCAGATTACAAGTTGACTTTTAAGGAGAAAGATTCTCCAAATATTTTCAAAATTTTAAAACAAAAAAGATGAAACGTTCTTTAATTTTTATTTTCTTGGCTGCTTTCCTTTCTATGGGATTGACTTCTTGCGGTGATAAAGCCGCAGCAGGTACAGCCTCAAATGATGGTATCGCAAAAGATGTAGATACCGCTACTTTCAAAAAAATGATGGAAGAAGGCAAATTTGTTGCGGTCGATGTAAGAGCACCAAAGGAAAGATTATCTGATAATATGTTCTCAGATGTAAATAAGCCTTATGGCTTTATTCCAGGAACTCCTGAGAATATCAACTGGAAAGACGGCGCTGCTTTTAAGGCTGGTCTTGAAAAATTAGATAAATCTAAGGCTTACGGATTGTACTGTCGCTCAGGCAATCGTTCTGGTAAAGCGATGAAGATGATGCACGGTATGGGCTTCAAAGAAGTCTATAACTTAGCAGGAGGAATGAAAGGTTGGTTAAAAGCTGGTTATGAATCAGAAGTAGTACCTAAGTAATTTTCTTTTGAGTAATAATGAAGAAGGCTGCCCAAATCGGGTGGCCTTTTTTTGTTGGGCCAAATCTATTAACACATTATTCAAATGAATATACTTTGTTTTTGCGTTAAAGGTGTGTACATTAGCGTATGTTAAACAAAAACAATCGATTATGTTAAAGAAAATCTCAGCCTTTATGGTGCTTGTCTTATTGATGGCAGCCTGTAAAACCGTCCCCTTCACAGGAAGGAAGCAATTGAATTTTATGCCAAATTCACAGTTATTTCCTATGGCTTTCGCCCAATATGATGGCTTTTTAAAAGAACACAAACTCTCTGATAATCGTAAAGATGCGCAACGTGTTAAAGACGTAGGGCATAGAATCGTGTCAGCGACTCAAAGATACCTAGAGGCCAATAAGGCCAAAGATTATATGAAAGACTATAAATGGGAGTTTAATTTAGTCCATGATGACCAACTAAATGCTTGGTGTATGCCAGGTGGAAAAGTTGTTTTTTATGATGGGATTTTAAAAGTATGTAAAACCGATGCTGGCATTGCTACAGTCATGGGGCATGAAATTGCCCACGCTTTAGCGAATCATGGGGGAGAGCGAATGAGTCAAGGGCTTGCGCAACAAATAGCTCAAGTCGGCGTGCAGGTTGCTACTCGTAAAAAGTCAGAACAAGAAAAGATGTTATGGATGACCGCTTTTGGAATGGGTTCGCAAGTTGGTGTAATGTTGCCTTTCGCCAGAAAACATGAATCGGAAGCAGATGCTATCGGACTATTATTAATGACAATGGCTGGCTATGATCCAGAAGAAGCCGTAGACTTTTGGAGTAGAATGGAAGCAAGTGGTGGTAAAGCTCCACCAGAATGGTTGAGCACCCACCCAGCACACAAAACAAGAATCGCTAATATTAAGAATATGATTCCTGAGGTCAAAAGGAAAGCTGCTAAATATGTTCAGTAAAAAAAATGGCTGCCTTGAAAGAGGCAGCTTTTTTTAATTACGAATTATGAATTATGAATTACGAATTACGAATAAATTTGTTTATTGAGGAAAAAATAAATAAAGAAGAAAGGGAACGTCGTTCAGGAGAAGTCCTATGCTTTTGCCATTCGTGCAGTTAATACTTATCGTTACTTGAGTGATGAAAAGCGGGAGTTTGTTTTGAGTAAGCAGTTTTTGCGTTCAGGTACATCTATTGGAGCTAATGTGGAAGAGGCCATAGGTGGACAAAGTAGAAAGGACTTTTACGCAAAGTTGACCATAGCTTACAAAGAAACTCGTGAATCTCATTATTGGATTAGGCTGCTAAGAGATACAGGCTATTTAACTAAAAAAGAAGGAGGAAGCTTGTTGGTTGAATGTGAAGAGCTATTAAGAATCATAGGAAGTATTCAGAAAGGAATAAGAAACAGCCCTAATTCCTAATTCCTAATTCTTCAGTTCATTAATATATTCCTCCACCAACATCTTGTAATAAGGGCGTAGGGCAGGGGAGATAGTCTTGAAAGATTCCACTTCAGCTTTACGTTGTTTAATGTATTCTTCTAGGGAAGGGGGGATTGTGTGCTTCACTTGAGCGGCAGATTTTGACTTCCGTTTTTCATCTTTTTTTCGTTTTCTTTCTGCTTTTTCTGCTTCTAGTAAACGAGTTAAGATATCGGCTTGACGCTTAAGGAGTTGACCATCTAATTGTTTATTAACGAGTTTAGTTTCTACTTCATCCATCTGTTTGATGAGGTCTTGAAGTGCTTTATCTCCCTTTCCTTGCCCTTCTTTGTCTTGTTCTAGCTTGCGCAAAGCTTCCCTTAGAGCGGCTTGTTTGGCGGCCATTTTTGCAAATTGTTTGCTGGAGCCTCCACCCTTACCATTTTTCATTTGGTCACGCATTTCCTTCATTTGTTTGTTCAGGCTTTTTTGGCCTTCCCCAATTTTGTCCATAGGGACCTTTCCATTTTTGCCTTTACCTTTACCTGGTTTGTTGCATTGTTGACTACCTGGCATCATGGAAGACATCTGTTGTTGCATTTGCTCCATCGCTTCGCTTAGCATGAGGGCTAAGTCGTTGAGGTTCTTCATGGTCGCATGTTGATTTTGCTCAGCAAGATTGACTTTGCGTTCTTCTAATTGCCCCAAAGAATTTTTAATTCCTTTTTTGACTTCGGAGACTTTTTCCATGACGAAAGACTCAATATTTTCATTTCTTTTGGCCAAAGCTTGGAGGCTGTCTTCTACTATTTTAAAATCATCTTTGAGTTTGAATTGATTTTCGACTAGCTTCGTATATCTTGGCGTATTCGTAGAGACGACTCCAAATTCATCTTTGATGTCTTCTTGATCATAACTCAAGGTGACTAAGTTTTCAAGAATTTGCCGCAAGGTTTCCATGTCTTCCTCATTCTGAGCAGCTTGGCCAGACATCATGGAACCAGACATTTTGCCTGCCATCTTTTTCATCTTTTTAGCCGCCTCTTTCTGGGACTTGGAAGCACCATCATTTTTTTGTTCGTCCAACTGCTCCTGACTCTCTTCCATGTCCTTTTGGATGTCGTCCATTTCTTCGTCTTGCTTCTCCATTTCCATTGGGCGCTCTAGTTCCTCATTTTTCTTTTCGAGTTCTTTTTGTTTTTTCTCGAAATCTTCCATTTCTTTATTGAGTTCCTCTTGTTCCTTTTTTAATTCTTCGTTTGACTTTTCCTTTTTTTCTGTTTCTTCGGCGAGTTTTTCTTGTTTCTCTGCCATTTTTTCAAGCTCCTCTATTTGGTCTTGCATTTCTTTTTCTACTTCCAATTTCTTGAAAAGTTCTTCCATGCGATCCATTTCTTGCTCCATCTCTTCATTGCTCATCTCGAAGTCTTCCATCTTTTCAATGGCCTCTTCTTTTTGTAATTCTTGGAGTAATTCTTCGATTTGCTGCATGAGTTCCTTCATCTCGTCACTCATGTTGTCCATCATTTTTTGAAGCTTCTCTTGCTTCTCTAAAAGCTTTTCATCTGGCTTGGAAATTTCATTTTGATTTTTAATATTCTCGTCCAGTTGATCTTTAGCTTCTTCGATTTTCTTTTGGATTTCTTTTTGCTTTTCAAGGAGCTTCTCCAGATCCTTTTTCTCTTGCCAATTCATCTCCTTTTGGTCAAGCAATTTCTCTCTTATTTTCTTCATCTCCTCCCGCACATCCTTGCTATCTTTCATGGCATCTTTGAGTGCCTTTTTGATGTCTTCGTTATTGGATTGCTCTTGTTTTTTAAGCTCGTCAGTAGTGGCTTTGTGAAAAACCATTAGATTCGTTCTAGCGGCTTTGCGACCGTTAACTCCATCATTATCAAAGACTTCGAAGTAGTATTCCAATTCGTCCCCAGCTTTTAAATCAAATTGATTAATGTCCAGAACATAGTCATAAACCGCTGCTTTCCCGGAAGGCTCAACAATAGATTTTTTAATTACTTGTGTTCTAGAACCATCTTGGTGCTTGATAGAATGATTGAATGTAAGGCTGGTTAATCCATAATCATCCCCAGCATCTCCTGTCAAATAAATCAAATTTTTAGTCGTGCTATCTGGGAAAACTTTTAATGATATTACAGGTGCCAAATCAGGAATAACCGAGATGCGATAGCCCACTGAATCTGCCATTGGTAATTGCTCGTTAGACACAAACAATTTGTAATAACTATCTCTTTTTAGCTTGCGCGAAAAATAAAATTTTTGTTGCCCTTGTCTTTTTGCGGAAGCGATACCGTCTGCTCCAAAACGGACTTGAATATCATCCGTATTATCTGCCGTAAAAGTCCATTTGACGAAAGTACCTTCCGGAATAGATAAATCACCCATGTTCGTAACTTGCTCATCTGTGCGACCTGTATAAGCTGGATAATTTAGGCTTACATCAAATTCCAAAATATTAGGTTTTTTCAAAACGGTCAATTTTTGATCCGCTGAAAAAACATGTCCAGAGAATAATTTAAATTCTTGGTCTTTCTGTAAATTATGAAATTGATAAGTAAA
>JAUTBZ010123118.1:0-15697 GCA_032361785.1 Lepetodrilus galriftensis
AGCTCGGAACTGTGAACATTAATTTCACTCGGGACATATTTTCCGTAATCAATCGTATCTCGTGGGTTATTCTCTAATTAATCTTAACATCAAGTGGAACTAATATTGACATCAATCTGCATGAATATCAACACCGACTGGCATTAATATCAACATTAACATCAACATTAACATCAACATTAACTGGCATTAACATTGACATTAACTGGCATTAATATCGACATCAACTGGCATTAATATCGACATCAACTGGCATTAACATCGACATTAACTGGTATTAATATTGACACCAACCACAGCATTAACATCAACATCAACTGGTATTAATCTTGTCAACAGCCATTAACATCAATATCGGATATCCATGCATTCATCCAGCAACAACAACAACAACAGCAACACCAACAACGACGACGCACCTCGCCCTCCTCTGGTTCCGGGATGTCCACCTCCTCCTCTATGGAGACGCTCTCGGGGTTCCCGCCCGACGTGGACAGCCGCGTCCCGCCCACGCTGACGTGTTCCTCGATGCTGTCCGGCTGCGTGTTGCTGGTGACGTTCACCTCGGGACTGCTCTGTGGGGACAGGTTGTTCTGAGACATGGAGGATCCGACATTGTCCTGTAAAAGTTGGGAGGATAATGTGGTTACATGTGAGCTCATGCTGTGTGTAGACGAAGCTATGTTGGTTACAATGCCAATGGTGTGGTGTTATATTCAGTGATATGTATATGATGTTAAAATGTGATGGTGATAGAAAGATGGAAAACTTGTACTAACCTGGATTTCTACCAGCAAGTTTTAAAATGATTGTTGTGTATGGGTGAAATATTCCCGGAAGTGACGTAAAACATTAAATCAATCAATTTAAAATTGTTGTTATTATTGATATTATCACTGCATTACCTGTGATTTCCGCCTGTCGCCGGTGGATGTGGCGTGTAGCGATGTCACCATGAGACACTCCTCCATCTTCTTACACTGGTCGTCATCCTTCTTGTCCTGTAATGTGTACCATGTTGTTTATTCTGCTGTTTACATTTTTTTTTTATTGAATTGGAATTTAGAGCCACTTTCAAGACTCTTTCACTGCTATCAGTTTAGGGCAGGAGAAAAGCTTCAACATCCTATCATGATACAGTAAACCTGCAGCTGTGAATTATTGTTTTACGTCACAGTGGGAATCTTTCACCCATATGTGACGATGGTACTGACAGACCAAGGATGATAACTGCATTGCCACTCTACAGACAGTGCATCCTATCATGATCATGTCAGAAAGGTAACTTTTGCGAACATTGATGCACAGGACAGGACATTTATCATTGCAAGGGGTTTCAAATAAAAAATAAAATAAAATAATAATAATAATAATAATAATAATAATTTTTTAATTCTTACGTCGTCAGGCTCCTCCTTCTTGAGATTACAGCCACTCAGCAGCTCTCCTTTGTGTTTCTTGTTGGCGTAGAACTCAGGTCCGTGGACTGTCTTCACGTGCTTCCTCAGCGAGCTGGGGTCGGTGTATCTCTTGGTGCAGCCAATTGCCTTGCAGACATAGGGTTTCTGGAAAAACGAGAGGAATAAAACTCAACAATTGTAAGAAATTAAGAAAGGTATAAGTGTCATAAATGAAATGGTAAATAAATGAAAGATTAAAAAAAGTTAATGCACAATTTAAAAATTAATTAAAAAATTATGTTATATTGTTCGAATAATTAGAAAATTATCATTTCTAAAATTGGTTATGCTCGTATTTTTTGTTTTTTTTTGTTTTTTTGTGGTCGATTAATTTAGTTGTTCGAACTATTAGAGTGTTCAAATAATTAGTATAATTATACTAATATGAGCATTACAGTAATACATTCTTCCTTTATAAATTACTTTCTCTAATACTCACAGCGTTCGAGTTTTATTCGATTATTATTTCTTATCATTTTAATTTTTACTATATTTTTTTAAACAACATTATTCCATTACAAATGACTTTCTCTGATACTCACAGCGTTGGAGTGGGTTCTGTTCTGGTGTTTGGCCCGGTCTGAGGCGTTGCTGAATGCTTTGGTGCATCCTGGGAACTCACACATGTATGGCTTCTCCCCCGTGTGGGACCTCAGGTGAGTCTTCAGGTTCTCCAGGCGAGAATAGGCTTTAGCACACCCCTCAAACTGAAAGGGAGGGACAAGTGGAGTAAAGCGCTTGGTCCAAAGAAATTATAAAAAAAATTCAAATCGAGATTATTGTTTTGCATGAAATGCATTGACACCTATTTGGTGGATTATCTCAGTAAATACTTCATAAAAATGAAATGATAAAAAAATGATAAAAAAAAATGTTTTTAAATAAAATGTTTATACGACCTAACCAAAATTAATGAATTAAAATGTTATCATCATTAATAAACAAAATATGTTTATATAGCTATCACTAAATATTGTGATAAAGTATTATTTTATTCAGAGTAGCAACATCCAAAGTGCAGCGTGTTCCTTCTTTTGGATGTCGCTTTGAAGTAGATAAAACTAAATATGAAATATGCTTGCATAGGGACACATTTAGTGCAATTAATTTTGTACATATTTTATATTATTATTTCTTATAATTTAATTTTACTATTTCTTTTTGTAACAACCTAAGAATAGATCTATCCACAAAATGTTTTCAGCTCAAATTTAAATTTTATAGAAAATCCACTAAATGCAAATTCATTAAGTTTTAAAACTCAGCAATACCATTATTATATTTAACGTAAATATCAGGAACATTAAACATTTCTCCAAATATTCTTCACAGCCGAACACCATTCCAGCTTCAGTTTCTGACTGTCAACCCAACGACTCGTTACCGTCAAGTGTGAATTAATTACGTGGTTTTTACACCGCCTTTAACAACAACATAATGATTACAGAAACAATGTGGTGATTTTGAATGGGATGTACAAACACTTGCTTACCGTGACCATAGTGTTTAGGAGGCATTATCGCGCTCCTCAGTTTACGTCGCGTATAACGGCATCCCTCACAAAGTGGATGCACAGTTAGGATTATCTGCTTGCACTGGGTACAAAGGCCTCGCAGCGATTGACAACATATCTGACATCCCATATCAGTGTCTGAGGAGTCACCGAGATTTCCTTTATTAAAGACCCAGATACACAACAAAGAACCCTCAGAAATCAATAACACCCTGGCAAGAGTTATGTCCCCTTGACCATATGTTGAGCAATCTGTCGGGGTATTCAAGCCCAGAATCTGAGGAGAAGAGGTCCCAGCGAGCCGAATCGATAATGATTAATTTTGTCAATGGGCATTCAATTTGTTTCAAACCGAATATAATTAGGGTTTTAATGTAAAACCAACACAGGTCAATAGATCATCGTAAGTGTCGAGATGGGACTTTGTTTTGTTTTCCTTATTTTGGATAGAAATTTGGGTGAGATGTTTCATTTAATTTGTGCGAGTGATTAATCATCATTTGTTCGGTTTCTTTTGTTGCAAACAAATATCGCCGTCATATAAATTATATTTTTTTCTTAATTAAGACGTAGTGGCACACGGTAACCCAAGAGATCTTTGACCACGTCGAGAAAGTATCAAGTTTTATCTGGTAGTTATTTTCACATGGAAATTGATGCAAGGACTGATATAATTTGAAGATATCAGTCTATTTATGAAGTAAGGTGAAACCAGAGTTGGGAGTATTACGATGATTTGTTGTTTGACAGCTGCACCTCTCCCTCCCTCTCCACCCCCCCCCCCCCACCTCCCCCTCCATCTGCCCCACCCAAACGTGTTTTTCCTGGTGTTTCCCCAGTGTTTTTTCAGCAACATATGTGGCCACTTATACTTGGCTGGGCTGGGTCTGTTATCCCAGTCAGGGTGTGGTGTAACTCTCTGTACCGTGTGAGACATCGTACCACCCTCAATCCATATATGGGCTGGTAATGGTTTTTCCCCCCATATCAAACATACTTGAGAATTATAAAAACAATCGAAACATAATTTATAATTTTTTTAATTAATTATTGGCAGAATCTTTCCTCTTTTTTTTTGGAATTTCTTTTTTAAAGGAATTCATGAAAAATGTACAATGATATTTATTTTACATCTTCACGATAAAGGTCTAAAAAAAACTATTGCGGATTCAGGTAAAAAATAAGGATAACATAATTTGTAATATTAAATTGTGAAATTAAATTACTGGTACCTTTTAAATACTATATATATATTTAATAAACTGTTAATTTATCAAATGCCAATTCGTCAGCATTTTGGGGAATCACTTTCCTTCCAATGTGTGTCACCAGAGCAATAGCTGATATGTGAACAACTACTTATTGTTGTTATTATTGGCGTATAATAGACGGTTAATGTATTAATGCTAGCTCTAGATAGAAACAAGCAATATCTCGTATCAATACATCTTTGCAATGCAAATGCAATAACAGCTAATACCTAGATCAGTTAAGTTGCCAGTACAGGTGTCAGTTAGAAACAAAAGCTGCTAGATCTTGCTGATATTTAAAGCTATTCCCATTGTTACAGCCTATCCAGATATGATACTATACTTCCTGTATCATCTGAATACCATCTGGGGTACATATGTGGTACTATCTGCAGTACCTGCTGTGGTACTGTCTGCGGTGCCATATCTATGGGTACAATCTGGGGTATAATATGGAATACTATCTGTAGTGCCGTCCATATGACACACTTTGTGAAACAGTTACTTTACAAAATACATATCAGTGGCACCATCTGTGGTACCATCTGCAGTACTATATGGAATACCATCTGCAGTACAGTACTATTAATTTTGGGGTATCATCTGCAGTACTATATGGAATCCCATCTGCAGTACAGTACTATTTGGTATCATCTGCAGTACTATATGGGATACTATCTGTGGTACTGCAGTACTATATGGAATACCATCTGCAGTACAGTACTATTTGTGGTATCATCTGCAGTACTATATGGGATACTATCTGTGGTACTGTATGGGTATCATCTGCAGTATTGTATGGGGTATTATCTGCAGTACTATATGGGATACCATCTGCAGTACAGTACTATGTGGGGTATTATCTGCAGTACTATATGGGATACTATCTGCAGTACTATATGGGATACCATCTGTGGTACTGTATTGGATATCATCTGAAGTAACTTCTACAGTACCATCTGGAAGAGGGTAAAACTAACCTATGACCCAAGTCCATCCAAGAGTTACATTGCTGGGTATCATTTCTCCAAGCTCTCATATCCACTACAAGACCATAAGGACTCTCGTGGCAGTCTCCAATACATGGGGATCGTGTACTTACGAGACCGCTATGGTCTCATAGTGGATATGAGAGCTTGGAGAAATGACTCGCTGGAACACCGGACTGTACTTACTGTACATCGATGTGGCTTCTCCCCGGTATGCCGCCGCATGTGAACAACCAGCATGTACTGGGCTTTGAACGGCTTCTCCTCCCGCGAACACTCGTTCCACCGACACACGAACGACTTCTTGTTGGCCTGGATGTGGTCCTGGTTGATATGCTGAAAGTACGCCACGGGACGATTTAAATTTAACGCTCTACCTACTGAAGGCAACTGCAGGTGCCCTAACAGAACGCTGATTGTGATTAACCTTTGCAGGGAAGATGATAGCATAACCGGCACAATCGTGACAACCATTAAAATATATTTAAAGTTGTAATTTCTAAAAATTAATTGTGATATTTTTAATGAATGATATCAATGCTAACACTAATACTAAACATTACAACGAGTGATTATGGAGTTTAACGTCACTGCAGCTATTTTTTACCCATTTGAAATGATAAAACATTAGAGAGTTGTATACAAATAATACACTTGAATTTCTACTTCTCAGGAGAAAAGAAAAGTTTCCTATTTGCTCAAATATATCAGTATACAACACAATAAAATAGTTTACAGTCAAATGACTTCAACAATAATGAAGATAAAATGAATACGGATGAAAATAATAATATAGGATAATTGAAAGAAAACAAAGTGGCGAGACCACAACAACCAACATTGAATTACAACTGTGTCTTACCGAGTCATCCTAGGCTGCTTTCAAACAAATATCAGATATCAAAAGTTTAATTAAAATGGGCATGTTGCTACTGCATTGCATGGTGCACATAGCGAGTCAATTTATTTACAATTTGCGAACCAACGTGGGTATATGTACATAATGTCGACACGAAGTCTAGAATGGAACATCGCTGACGCTTACTTTGACTAATTCGTCCTGAGTTTCATATTCTCGACAACAGTCCACCCAATGACAGTTAGTCTCGATGAAGTCCGGTTCTCCCTCCTGAGGGATGTGTCCATCTTTGTGTAGCCCCTCCCTCTGGTCGTCGTCATCCTCGCACAACTCTTCTGCAACAGAGGAGAGAAAAATCAGCACCGAGGAATACGTGTACTGTAAATGTGGACCTACTCACGGATAACAATAATTGTTTTATATATTTAAAAAATATTATTTTCTTAAAACTGAAATTATTAATTATTAATATAATTCAACTATCCAGAGAAAAAACTACTCTAATGCACATTTGGGAAATGGGGTGAACAAATATCATACATAAACTTCATTAACCCTCTTCCTGCTGGATTAAGGACAGGCACTGCTCTTCATGGCATCTGCAGTTGCCTCCAGCATGGAGAGGGTTAAAGAAGTGAGTTTTAATTTTTGTGTGATTTTTTT
This sequence comes from Lepetodrilus galriftensis, assembly GCA_032361785.1. Classification (NCBI taxonomy): domain Eukaryota; kingdom Metazoa; phylum Mollusca; class Gastropoda; order Lepetellida; family Lepetodrilidae; genus Lepetodrilus; species Lepetodrilus galriftensis. The sequence continues at coordinate 6,735 of JAUTBZ010123118.1, forward strand.
TTTTCTAATTCATAGATGTTCTGTGTGAGATTGTTCCATAGAAATGGACCTGCAGCCTGGAATGGCCGATCTCCAAATTACTAGGTATTTACCATGTTGATAGTCAATTTCCTTCTTTATTTTGGATTTCCTGGCTTCTAAGGATGGATCTACCGTACTGCTGACAACACTGCTTCCTGCATCTCTCGCTATACTGGAGATCTGAGACTGCAACAGAACATAAGACAGTTTATAGCATTATTATAGCATTTGGTCGGAATCAAGGGGAGATAATCAGTTGTTTGTTGTTGATTTTGGGGTTTAAAGTCACTTTCTAGAATCTTTCACTAACATCATGACTTGCATGCATATGTACTGCTTGACTAGTCTGGATTTCCACCAGTTTTTATAGTGCTAGTTCACTTAGAATATCAGGAGATAATCAATATCTATAGATCTCATACTGCGAATGGAAGAGAAGACATTATCAGAATCTACAGATCTGAGACTACAGAAGACATAATATTTCATTGGAATCCAAAGAGGTAACCAGTATCTGTATTCTTAAAACTTGATATTATATAGGATGACAGTATTTGTTCGGAATCAAGGGGGGATAATCAGTACCAATAACTATGTCCCAACCGTCGCCATCTACAAGAAGGCAATAGAGAACCTTCTTAACTAAAGTCTTTGTGAATTCTTATTCTTTGTGGATATTCTACTATACTGTATAGTTTTAACTAATCTTTCCCTGGTGTAGACTTGGTGTACTCGATAACATGTGACTAACTTTCACTGCATTATTGTCTTTGGGAGACATTTCACGAATAAAATGGTTCAGTCAGCATACAACAAATGGTTCTCTACCTGTGGGTCAAACTTTGACTGTGGTATGAGATGTTGCGACGAGGGTGGGAGGATGGTGTGGCCGGGCAGGGGGACACGTCCCACCATGGGTGGCATGGACGGGTAGAAGAACGGGGAGCCGGGGAGGCTGTTATGACGTAGGTACGGATTGTGTGGCATCTGGTGATGGGCAGGGCTGGCAGCCCCAAAGGATGCTGAAAAAGTGAAATCAGGAAGTCAAGCACGATGCCGCATCAGTTACATATATTATAATGTCAGAGAGCCATTGGTAGATTTGTGCCATTGCCCAGTTACACTGTTAATGGATGGGACTAACATTTGCAGTTCCACATGGAATACTATCTGCAGTACTATTTTGACTAACATTTCAAAGGTTAAATAGCCATAATTCATCAATCTTTGCATTATTTACCAATGGTAGAAGAAATTTCCCCCACAATTTGCATTAAATAAAATGCTTACATCCAAAAATTGTTTCCTCAATATTCACTCACTCACTCCAAAAATTGAAAAGAATTAATAATATAATAAATTGATCATCCTCTGTAGCTGCCATTCATCAATATTTTCATGATTTACCAATGGTAGAAGCTATTTTCCTCACAACTTGCCACAAATTAAGATGCTTACATCCAAAAGAATTTTTTTTAAATTAATAAAATAAAATTTGACCATCCTGCTGTGTGACTGGTCAAGATGCTACTTACCGGCAGACAAATGTCCATAGGAGCCACTGGCCGCACTAGAACTACGCGAGTTGTGGTGGAGGAAGGGGGTCAGCTGGAGTGACCCCTCCGAGCTCCGGGTGAGACTCTGAATGTCGAGATAGTCGGAGATCGGGGAATGTGACAAAGCTCGCTTACGACTCTTCCCTCCCTGAATACTGGGCCGCGGACTCGTCAGACGAGAACCTGAGTGGACAGGGAAATAGTATCTTTCTTAGAACATTGCTATTGGTATTAATTGTGATATTTGCATCTACGATTGCCTTCAGCATGTGTGAAAGCTGTCTGTGTCAACTGTCGCAAAGTAAAACAATTCTATCCCCAAAATTAGTTAATACAAATAATATTGATGCCATCCTTGAAGCTGGTTTTGCCATTTGTTGCAAAGTATAAGATTTACATGAGAAAATAGTGATGTAAAGAAGGCATAAAACAGTGAAATATGAATGATATGGACACGTCTAGAAGCTGTTGGCAGCGGACTCACTTTCTAGGGAACCCGGGAGTGTGATGCTGCCACTGCCCGGAGTGGGAGGGATGTCTGAGAAGTAACTGCGCTGGCTGAAGGTGGGGGTGGGGTAGTCACTGTAGGCCCCGGGGCCTGGCAGAGGAAGACCTGAGGGAGGAAGAGGAGGAAGATATTGTAAAATAAATCTGTAAAATAATTATTGCTTATAAATGTTGCTTATTAAAAAATTGGTTTGGGGCCAAATTGTTTACAAAGTTGTCTACAAAATTATCACGTTGGTGAACATTTCTGAAATTGTCTTTTCAAAAACCAAACAATTTAAATAGATTTTGTGCCAAATTTCTACAAAATTATAATGAGACTTTCATCAATTCACTTTTGACAACTTTATTGAAATAAGTCAATATTTCAATCATGTATTTTGATTAAAAGAAAAGTGGTACAATATAAAATTTCAACATTCTGATTCGTTTTTATTATTTTTTATTTTAAATTGGTGTTAAAACCCACTTTCAAGATTCTTTTACTTATCATAAAGATATGCCCAAATTCTGAAAACCATATGGGCCAACGCCTACATACCAAATATGTACACCTTGATCCAGTGACCGGGGAACTAATATGTAGCGCTATGAGCATGCTTTAGAGCATGAATTTGGCGCAACATAAACGTTCACATTATTATTTATTATTATTATACCTGGTAGACTAGAGGGGCTGAACCTGCGTCCTCCGAATGGACCCTGATAGAAGTTGCGCTGCAGCTGTTCCCAATGTATCCGCGACGCCAGGTGTGTGACTGGCTCCCCGCTCAGGTACGGACTCCGCATGCTAAGCAGAGAGATGTCCGAGAGGGCGGGGCTGGCTGCATGGAGTCTACTAGGGGAGATCACTCTGGGGAGAAAAGGAAGTTCGATATTATAGTCATGAACTAAACACATTGACATTTTGTTTGAATTGTGGTTTGTAGCCACTTTCAAGATTCTTTCATTTATATCATGGCTTGTCAGTTTAGAACAAGGTGTAGTCCTTGTTAACTCTCTCCCTGCTATAGTAGACACAAGTACAGCTCTTTAGGGGATCTATGGTTGCCTTAAACATGGAGAGGGTTAAACATGCTTTGTGGCAATTTCATTTCTACTTTTAATGATTCTTTCTTATACATTATTTTAAAAATTGACAGGGACTATTTGGAAATCAGGGTATGCATGGTTTCTCGAAGCTCTCGTATTCCCTTATCACACCATTGCATTCCTGCAAGCGCCCCATCGCCATGATCACAATAAGAGTATTTATGGCCTCATAGTAGATACAAGAGCTTTATAAGAATTTGAATTTCTTGACATAACTAATTTTGGATTTATTATTTTTAAATTGAGCAACTTTAAAGATTCTATTGCATATATCACGGCTCATCAATTTAGTGCAGGAAGAAACTCGCAACACAGTAGCATTGAACGTTGCAGAGGATGAATTCTTGTCAAATTATGTCGCACTAAGTATTGCAGTAATCCCGTGAACACCTGACCATTTCTTTGTAAATATTAATTTTGATGAGACTGTTCCTGGGCACTCACCCGGGCTGATGGAATGGGCTGGATGGCGGCCAATGGTAGCGGCCCTCTAGCGTGGACGAACTGATAGGCAGAGGAGCGTTTATAGGGTATGGCACATGACTGTAGGCGTAACCTGCAAATAAAATGTTAGAACGTGCAATTCTGAGACAAATACTGGTAATGTGTAGATTTTGCTTTGCTTCATTAAATTTACAAACATATATGAAACTCTAGCTTAGAAAAGTTCTATTAAATACTGTATGTATAACTATTATATTTTCTTATGTTAACAATATGCTGCAATCCATGTTTAGTATAGTATGTACATAATACAAACAAAAACAAATAGAATATGCATATGCATAGAAAATGTCAGTGAATGACCATTTACATTTATTGAGTATGTCACTTTTTATATATTATTGATGATACACTCATCATCACCATGAAAATAATTTCCATTTTGACCACCTTTGTCAAATTCAAATACCATTGCAGTACTTTACTTAATCAATGTCAATCCAATATAGGATGTGGTATTTATGTATTTTTTTAGAGTACATGACCTGACCAATCAGGTATAGCTATGTTCTCCACCCCCAATAATCCCTCCCCACCCACAACTAATCCCCGCCCACAATAAACCCCGCCCATGTGACTCTAAAGTCAGTGACCTCACAAGGTCACCAATGCCCTGATAAAGAACATGGCTTCCCAATTCCTGGCGCCAAATCGCAGCAGACCAAACAAGACTAAACACCAAAATAAAACGTCTTAACATTTATCCATAGACCTTTAACCATCTCCACACTGGAAGCAGCCAGAAATGCCATGAAGAACAGTGTCTTCGCCTAATCCAGCAGGGAGAGGGTTAAAAAGGATAAACGTATAGGAGGGTAAAACAATGTTGAGCATAAACAACCAAAATACCTTAAAACAAATACAGCGATTTTCATTTTTTTTTACCAAAATATGGAACAACCTGTTTATGAAGGAGACACATTTATCGCCAAGCCGTGTATGTTGGTGTATGTTGGTGATGCTAGAAGCCGGAGCATTATAAGTACTAAGAATTGGCCAGCAATACGTTGTCACTCTCTACAACAATGTTACCCCGTCAGTGGAAATGGCAGGATAAACAAGCACTTATCATCATGTTACTGGGATATAATAACAATATTGTCATGGCATGTTAACCAGGGGCAAATGGATGCTTGTATCCTGGCATTTCCAGGCAGTTTATAAACAGAGACTTCATCTGGATTGCAGCTGGTATGTCTGTCAGAACTTGGCGTGTAGGCCAGGATAGAGCTATACTAATACGTATCATGTATGTAGGCCATGCCTGTTGTGAAATAGATGCATTTTGTATGTCATCATAGACCTACAAATGTATTTCAATTAATTATCCAATACTTGTTAAGACTGCTGCTGGTTTTCACTTGGTATATTTGCCAGAACTTGGCTTGTAGACCAAAATATAATAATAGAATTTCATGCATATATAGGCCATGCCTGTTGTGAAATATATGCATTTTGTGCATTATTATAGACATGTATGTCAATTAATGATACAAAATTCTAATTTTGAAAATATATTTGTTGAGATTGCTTAGCAGAACTTGGCTTGTATGCCAGGGTATCGTTTCTCGAATCTCTCTTAGCCGCTAAGGGATCATAGCACTCTCTTAGCAATGTATTAGCTATCAACAAAGAGAGGCTATGGTCCCTTAGCGGCAAAGAGAGTTTCGAGAAACGATACCCAGGATAAAGCTATACTAATATGTATAATGTCTATAGGTCATGTCTGTTGCGAAATAGATGTACATGTATTGTGTACATCATCAATCATAGCCATACAATTAATTATCTAATATTCTTATTTTTGAAATGTGTTTGTTGAGACTGCATGCAGCTGGCTGGCTTTGATATGGTATGTCTGTCAGAACTTGGCTCCTAGATAAGACGATGGAGCTAATATTTAATTTATCACGTGTATATAGGCCATGCCTGTTGTAAAATATCACAGACCTACAAATGTGTGTCAATTAATTATCTAATATTATCATTTTAGAAATGTATTTGTTGAGACTGCTTATCAGCTGGTATGTCCGCCAGAACTTGGCTCCAGTATGGAGCTGATATGTATCACGTATATAGGCCATACTTGTTATGAAATGGATGTATTTTGTATACTGTTATAGTATAGACATACAAATGTATGTCAAATAATTATCTAATATTCTAAATTTGAAAATTTGTTTGTTAAGACTGCAGCTGACTTTATGAAACATTTTGAGTACGATTTCATGCTAAAGCTAAAAATTTACATGACTTTTTATAAACAAAACTTGAGCATGAAATCGTACTAAGAAAAGTTTCGTAGTCTCTGGTCTGCATGGTATGTGTGCCAATACTTCTTGGCTTGTAGACCAGGAAAGTACTTACGGTATGTGAAATGCGATTTTTCTTTTCACCAAAAAATAATTTATAATTCTACAAAAATGAACATGAATCTACATAAATATTTGTTTCACTAATAAGAATATATTATAATATTTATACAAATATAATATTTTACATCACATACATACATTGAAAACTCTTAGATCTGTATACTGGGACCGGCTGTATTTTAGTAGCATGTGCGTGTGTTTGTTTATCGTGGAAACTGTTAATTACTACGGAGATAGCCACTGGAATTAATGTTTACATTTAGCTTAGACAGATGGTATATCTGGATATGCTTTCCTCTGAACATCAAGTACTGTAAAACTCCTATTAATTCAAACCCTCTTATTAAACACCAAAAATAATTTATTTTCTACACTAACAATACAAAAAGATCCATTGTGGTAAAATGAAATTTTTCTATTTTTCTATTTTCCTATTTTCTATTTTTATATAATTATATTAACACCATTTTTCTTCACCCAATACAATTAAACAATTTAAAAAATAGAACCATGCCTAACCCTGCAGTTAATACCAAATCCAACCAGCATTGAAGATCGTAATATCAAGGGCGCACTGTAATAATAACAATTGTGTTTTATCGGTCTATATGAAAATAATTAATTAAAACCTATAAAAATAAAATTCATTTAAGGATTGACTGTCATTTTCTTTATGTTCATCAAGGTATGAATGTAAAAACCAATGTGCATCTGTATGAAACCGCAAAGCGGTTCATACAAAAGTTTGCACATCGGTTTTTATGTTCATAAAGAAATGACAGTCAATCCTTATAAATAAATTACCTAACAAATTGGTGGAGATTACATTCATTTGATAGTCTGAAATATCAAAAGCATATATATTTAATAATTTAACTTGAAAGTGCAGCGCAATAATATTTTATATTGACATTAGCTGCAACCGGTAAACTGTCAATCAAGCACCTGTGGCCTAAGAAAATTTCTTTCATTGATGTATGAACCCAATGTTTTGGGATCACATGAGATCATATTGTCGGATTGACAATAGATTTATTTATATAACAATAATGATACTCTCAAAAGCTGGTAACGTTTTTAGAAATAATTTGAAAACTAAAAATAATAGGACAATTACGGTATGTCTAAATACGTCTTCATCTCCACAGTGAGTACGTCTACTTTGGCAGATGTCCAAATATAATTAAGCTTCCCAGCTTTCCTATTTAATGCATCACGACCGCAATCAGTCAAAACCAAGCAGCACTAACATAAGTCTGGATTGGCGGAGAACTCCAATGATATGTGTTTCAGATTACCATCGTGTTTTTCCTATAGATAAAAAAAATTGAAATACGAAGTCCATATGGCATGTTGGAGAGAGAAAGAGATAGAAAGATTCTCGTCTGTTGTGTATCCAAAGTCTACGAGCATCTTTGTTAAGAATTCTGCAATTACTGCCCATTTTAGACTTTTCCAGATACTAGTAATTAACATTCAGTTCTCCATTTTGTTAATGGAGGCTTCAAGAACTAATTATATCCAATAAAAAATATACATTAACCAATAAAACTGAAATATAAAAAATTAAATTTTAACAAAACTGACCAGCAATTATTTTATGAATTATTTTATGAATGCTTCAAATATGTCAAAACTCAATATTGACAATAGCACTTCTCTATCCTTATATGAACGTCAGAGACCCATGAACTTCATATCTCAAGTCAAGTCAGTCCGGATGTCATTCTTTTGTCACAGAGACTGTTATGCTTACATTCTACGTCAACTCGACTATACACTGTCATAAACATCTTTGGTAAATCCATCATGCCAACCAAAACAAGCGCCATCACACGATGTCATGAAGCACAAGTGCAATGCTGTCATACCAACAGTCAGCAGCACTTTCCAACATTGGCATCATGTCGCATTCCAACTTTACCGGCTACAACTTACTTTAGCAAAGGAGGACATTATAATTTTGGACCCTGTTACTCAATCTCCAAGTTGTCTTAGTTGCCTTTCGTGAATATAGTTTTTGAAAAGTTAAAAATATTGTGATATTGCTTTATGGCCTCATAAATACAAGTAGGTTAATTCTGCAACTTACCATACGGAGATTCCAGTAATCCATTGCGCGGATCCACATAGGTGGGTAATCCTCCGAGATATGGCGGTATCCGTGGTTCAGGGTTGGGCGGGGGAATGGGCGTGGGTCCCACTCCGCGGTCGACGGTCTCCACGGATCGACTGCGGTCCTTTCCTGAGGAGCTGTCCGAGGTAGTAGGCTCCTCGTCCACGCGGGTGATATGGCTGCTGGGCGGGCGACTTACCCCGGTGCCTCGGCGAATCTTCTGTGCGTTTTCTGAAAATAATTTTTTTTTTTTTATAAATACTCTGAATCAAATAGAAACTCGTAATCAATAAATGTAGACTAAAAACTAAATTCTAAATAATTTGTCAACAAATATATTAAAATTATTTTTCTAAATATTTTGTTCAATAATTACTTTACGTTGCTGGGGGATTATTTTACCAATATGCAACAAAAATAAAGAAAACAATTTTTCAACAATTTCTTTTAAGATAAATACTAGAATCTATTTTTTGAAATAATTGTTCAATAAATATTATCTCATAAAAAATGTAATTCTTCGGTATGTTTTCCAGATAATATTTTTCTATTTGTAAACAAATTAATTCTTGTTGATATTAAACTTCCTTGGCCTGCATTACAATGTCAATGAACAATTTAGTTTATTTTGGGAAGCTAAAACAACACCATTATCTAAAATTCCAACATGTACACAAACTGGAAACATTAACATATGTGACCCAGCACAGCAAAGTCAGTCACTTGTCCCCAAAAATAATAATTGAGTTATTGTTATAATCAATTTCTTCATTCATTCCCCATTACAATTAT
>JAUTBZ010123129.1:0-33754 GCA_032361785.1 Lepetodrilus galriftensis
CTCTCTCTCTCTCTCTCTCTCTCTCTCTCTCTCTCTCTCTCTCTCTCTCTCTCTCTCTCTCTACCTCTCTCTCTCTCAAATGGTTCGGATTAGCCTGAGTGAGGAATCACTCTTCCACTGCGTCTCCAAGTTCTGAAGGATTATCTGAAGCAGGTTACGCGTGTTGACATTCTCCGTTGATAAAATAGCGTAACACTATTGATATATGTCCACAATGGCTACTGGCCTCGCCAATATGACACTTGTTGTCTTTAACTAGCATATACTTAATTACCCCTTACTAGCAATCATCAAACGTGCAACACAAGTAGAACTGAAGACGTTGTGAGAATGACTTTTATACACATGAAATGATGGATGACGTTCGTTGAACAAGCTGGCGCATGTATTACAGTACATATTACAGGTATATATAATAGCATGTATACGTATCTCTCGCTATGTATATACCTATATAGTATATCTATATTTACATATGTATGCAGTTACAATGTAGGAAGACGTCCAGTTATAATTGTGTGTTATACAACCGTATACGACCGTTATACAATGTAACTAATACAATACAACCCGGTTGTATGATATGTTATAGAGTACAATACATTTCTGATGAATTGTTTTATGTTTTTGCGAGATTATGCTTAGCTTTACTTGCTACTTTCGGTAATAAATGATTGTGCATACATTATTCTTTCCATATGGTCCTCCGTTTAGTATTCCCATCGACATGACATGAATAGTCCGTTACATGTCTGCTACGGGGTAATTGTGTTACTGGTCCGGAACACCACATGAACATCCCTGGTAATTAAGTGAATGACCCTCCTTCATTCTGTGGTCAATACCAATCAAGCATTTTGACCATACCCGTTGTGATTGCAAATGGCTATATCATGAGGTTGGCATTTGCCCGGCGATATCCCTCGTACACTTCGTCTGGCTCGGGCCCTGTGGCTTGTGAGCGACTTGAAGGCACTTTCACATTCTTCATGACACACCAACATCTGGCTGTGATCGGTCACCTCGTATATATTGGACTCGGCTCGCCGGTCGACTGGTTATCGAGTTAATCATACGCACGCCACACGGCACACAAACAGGAGCCCAGTTTCGGGAAGCGCGACGCCATTTGATATATTATTTCAGATGCATTGTGACCAATTTGTCTGGCATTTGCTGCTCGATGTGACGCTTGCTGAGTATTTACGAGCAATGCGTTGCGACTCGGGGCTATCAGGTATCCATATATCCAGAAGCCAGTGTGTCTCCAAGGCGCGTTAAACTCACTCATTCATGATTCCTTGCATGCTAGCGTCATGTCACGTGACCGTCATCCAGGCCAAGACGGCAGTCAGTATTACGACGGCAACGTGAACTTCCGGAATCACGGAATTGGCCGCAGACCCAATAAGATTGTATTTATCTGATTTGTCTGGAAAAGGAAATGATAGGAATTACATCAATCGGCACAGAACAGTGGACGCAATGAGCATGGTATCAATTCAGCCAAATGGCATCGGCACAAAGGCACCAATTGAGTTAGTCAGAAACCGATAATGCCACTGGTAAATTGATAAGCATAAATCCGTTGTAAATATATGGCCACACAGAATCCGTCCGTTAGCCGGTATAAAAACCCAGTTAACCTACTCAGTATATATATAAGGGCACTTCACTGTAATAGATAGTGACGTATGTGATAGGTTCAACTTCTACCGTCCAATATTCCTTCTTAAACGAGGACCAATTCCTTTAGAAGCTTTGACAAACAGAAATAAATGAATAGTATACTTACGTCTTTTCACATTATTTGTGTATGCTGTAAAAGAAAGAGTCAGTATTAATGGTATTTATTAAAAATTGATCCATGTAATAGACGCGCTATGGTACTATGGTATCACTAGTGGGTTCTATTAACCAGGCTCCGAGATTACGAAGGTTTTAAGTACGATTTTATATGAGATTTGTGAATAAGTCATTGAGTGGAACATGGCATATATCTAAAAACAATAACGTTTCGCAATATCGGGGCCATTTTTTCTCTCTCCACGAAATGTGTATACATGTACAGTATCGTTTATAGAAGCTCTCTTAGCTATGGTCCCTTAGTGGCTAAGAGAGCTTCGAGAAACGATACCCAGGTATTCACAACGTTTTCATGGAGCTCTCGTATCTATATCTTATTTGATGATCACTAAGAGAGAGCTATGATATTGTGGAGGATGCAATACAGTCATGCGATGATGTATAACTGTCTATGGTTAACACTTTTATGTACGCCCGACATACCGGCACGACCAGTTCATGAACAAAGACCCAGTATATTATGCAACCAGAACTTATCATGCTTACATAGACAGGGTTTATTCCATATTAGTATATTCACAGCAAATGCAGTTAGGTGTCTTATTCCTTACAGAGTAATACCAGGACACCTGTCGAAAGTGCTCTGCCAGGATTCTGAGAGGATGTTGCTAGGATTCTAGAACAGGCTCCGATTTCTCGAAACAAACTATAATCTCAAACCCAGATAAAACGATACGCAGGTTACAGCACTGTCAATTGACGCGATGAATCTCAGCTGAGCAGAATCTCAAACAAGTTTGTTTCGAGAAATCGGGGCCTGGACACCTAAACATTAATTTTGTTGTTGCTGTGATTGCTCAACGGTTTGACACGGACACTTCACCCCAACACGGACACTTCACGCTAACACGGACACTTCACGCTAACACCCACCATTTAACACGTTGACCCTCAAACTAGTGATTTGCAAGCCGGAAGTCCGGCATATATACACTCCGGCGTCCTCCATACTGGCACTGTGGATCTCTAGAATGCTGACAATTGTCCTGGAGGTCAGAGACACTCTCTTCTGTATGTATATCCCGTCCCCGTAGTTGGTAGACAGCTTGTCCCCGTTCTTGAACCAGTCCAGATCGTCGGGCGGATGGTCTTCCCCGGTAGCGTTGCAGGTCAGGTTGATCTTCTGACCTTTCTCCACGTATTTTTCGCCGCTTATTTTTATATCTAAACACGAAAGAAAAAGGTACATGCACTGGTATGTATATACAACAAAACGAAAATGTTAGGTTAATTGTCCTGTTCCAAGATCCTAACAAAATCTTATCAGGATGCTTTCACCTCTGACGTCCTGCTATCATCCTATTGGATTTTGTTGGGGTGTCCTGCCAGAATCCTGATAGGAATTTGTTGGGGTGTCCTGCCAGAATCCCGGTAGGATTTTGTTTTGATCCTGGAAGATGACACTTAACCTATTTTGCTGTGACCATTCAAGTTATCGGCATACAGATACATGTTTAAATTAACGTTCTATGCCATGTTTAATGTACGACCAACGATTGATGGTGATGGCAAGTGGTAGGACTCATGGCGAATAATCCATATTCAGTTCATGCATACTTCATGTAATCTTTTAGGCCTATTTATAACACAATTACGATATTAACATCGGCAATGGAGACATCTACCGTAATATAAACCTTTTGCTTGTACACACTGACACGCAATCTCATGGGATATATGTACATTGTGTTTTAAGATTCCAGGTGGCAAAAACACAATAGGTAATATATTTCCACCTGGTAATAGATTTCCATTTATTTTCTATAGTTCAATCGATATGCTTTCTCCATAAACGGTGCATATGCTAAGATGTTGATACAGTCCTGTATATAGGTAACGGGTACATATGTGAGGTAACACGACTACAGAAGTGGGCCGCCACGACAACAGTTGGGGTATTGTAACTGCGGAGGGCGTGTATCACGATGACAGAAGTGGGGTACAGAGGTTACACAAGTGGGATATCACTTTGGCAGAAGTTGTGTACCAATATTACAGAAAGGGGGATACAGAGGCGAACGAAGTGGGGTACCACGAGTATACAAGTGAAATGCCAAGAGTAAAGATAATGATCGTGATATAAGACCAAATAAGCTGTAGACAGACTTATTCCTATGACATTTCCATCTGAGGGGCAATACAAACATACTTAATGCGAAATGATGCAGTCGTTATTATCATGCAGCTGTAGCAACATGATCGCCAACGTATTGCTTGATATGTCGCATGCATACCTACATATCCTTGCATATCGTTATTATAACCTAAATATGTTAACATAATAATAATAAATGTATGTAGCTGTCAATAGGTTGTAACATAATTACGGCGACTGTCTAAATTATGGATGCTACAAGATGTACGGAAACATTAACACTGGAACTGTAATGGAAATGACGATACAATTTATTTAGAATTAATTGGATGTGCTGACGGTCCACTCAAACATTAATGTAATGGCATTATATAGTATGCGTGATATTTGAGAATACAATTAAATAATGTTCTGTTCATTGACACTGCGTGAGTGAGTGCATATGGAATTTAACGTCGCTGCGGGAATCTTTGACCCATTTGCGACGATTGACACTGAGTATGATAATACTAATACTATAACTACCGTATCCGGATATTACACAGAAGCAACACAATGGAAATAGACTATTGTTTGACAACATCAATCTATGCTATTATATATATATATATATATATATTGTATATAATGTGCAATTACCATATAGCAAACCACTCTCGTTTCGTGAAGTTCGTGCACCTGCAATCAACGTATGAAATAAATATGACAATTTAAAAAGTAAAATATGTGTACTCTATGTGGTGCACGCCCCTGTTACACAAGTATCGGCGACTGACGCGTTTGTAACATATTCCAATACGATCGAATATGTTGATGGTTCGATTCCGTCGCCGTCAGTAATATTTAACGTATTTGTATTACACGATAACTCATATAATACAGCACACTAACAAAGCATGTACTTCCTCTGGTGATATAATAATACCAATAATAAACAGGTGTATATATATATAGTGCAAGTATGTCCTTGCATCAGGGCATGTTTGCAGTTTTATCTGTAGCATTTTAATCATTTTGATTGATGGTGCTAAATTACATTAGTTTTACAACGATTTCAACGATATGTTTATTGTGGGAAATGAACCTGGAATGTTTGAGTACAAATATGGATGCTACAACTTGTCTATCCTCGAAACGCAAATCAGTATGCCTACTTAACATGTGTCCAATGATTTGACGGACGTTACGTATATATAGGCATCCCGGTCTGTGTTTCGAGGATGCAACTTGCTTGTCTCTCCCAGTAGTTAATACATGTATGCATCTAGATATGGGTGCGCTCATAGGTTGGTCGTAATGTACTTGTATACAGGCATGCATGACTAGTCTGGTGATTCGCTTCACTTACCTGGAGTCAACTTTATCGGATAATCTGGCACTGCAATAGGAAATGTGAATGAAAAGTGCGTATTCGCTTATGCAACGTACACATTATGAAGCATTATTTTAAAAGCAATACTTATATATCGAGAACGTTGCATATGCTTGTTTTAATGTAATATGTTAAAGGAATATGATTGGTAACACGTTATTACAATTTATATAACAACAATTCCAAGACGACGTACATCAACATTCAGTGATACTTCCTGGTGCAGTCATAACACAATGGACATCCTAACGTACTAGTCCTTGTCAAAGAAGTGTCGTTGCAATGCACTCGATTAAGACAATTGTAAAATAACATAATCGAAAAGATTACCAAGAAATGTCTTTGACAGGGACTGGCGAACGTAGACTTAGAGAATGCATGCGTGTGCGTATGGAACCAGGAACTAGGAACCAGTTCATGTGCTAAAGTATGGTGCAACGTCTCCTCCAGGAATACCAGTATACAAGCAGTGTGCACCTACCTTCTATTGTGAGGTATACGTGGTGACGGAGGTGTCTCGCCTGTGAGCTGATCTGACATTCGTACATTCCTTCATCATCCATTCTCACTCGTTTAATTAATAGGTTCCAGTTTTGCTGCATTGGTGTGTGCTCTATTATAACCCGTTTGTCGTCCACAAATGTCCGCTTCCCTATCGTCAGAGGGTTCGATTCAGACCCTTTCCGCCATATAACCTGCAAAAGTAAATGCTGCAAATGAAATGGCGTGTATTTCAGTCTACTAGGGGTTATGAGGCAATGAGCTAATAACTCTGTCGTAGCTTAGACTTCAAGTTAACTTAGACATATTATTGTACAGCTATATGTGGGTAACTTCAATAAAGTGTAGGCAATACGAGTGCACCATGATTCAATGCTCATCTTACATAATATATATTACATATACGACTTTGATATTGTATTTGCATTGGGGTTTAGAGCCGAAGAGTATTCCACGAATATCACAGCTTACCTACTAGATCTACTAGTATATAACGTATTAACAAAAATACATTTTCATTTAAGATTCATAATTAAATATATGTTCCAGACTAGTGATACACTGTGGTCATTCATTCTTAATATGCTATAGGTGGCTTTGGGTAGCACTATGTATTGGCTAGACAACGCCAGTACATTTGCTGTTCCTTGCATGCAGTATACTTTACCAACGAATGTGTAATGTTATGCATTGCTATAACCACATCTCTATTTAAATGTATACAAACTTTAAGCTGCACATGGAATATTGGCAAGCCAGTATTGGTGAATGTCCAGTAGAATGCATGCCCTATTCCCATTCCACAAACATTTGAATTTACCGCATAAAAACCCCGTCGGTACAGCAGAGATGAAATGTCTGGCCCTGGATTGGTTATTCGTGATAATTCCACTGTATTTGACAAGTATAGTCTCCAGCCGTTTAAAAGCAATCACTTTGCACTACATGAGTGCCTAATTTGTTAATGATCGTGGTATGTATGATAGTTGAATTGTACAGTATATAATCCAGTGCGAACCTATATGCTACGGTGACGTCATGCCACTTATACTGTGAAACGTAAACCAGATAATTGGCATGTGTTTTTTCTTTGATTTCTACATTGCTGGGAACTGAACTTTGCAATGAAGTTTGATTCGTAGTATCTGTATAATTGAATCAGTAGTTATGCATTAATACGTTAACACTGTCGTCTATGGGATTTTGTATGGCGGTGTATACACACTATAACCTCGAGCAGTACATCAAGCACTCTTTAAATGCAAGCTTCATGCTATCTATACGTGCATGTATGTTATCGTTCCAATCATGGAATTTATAGTTGCTTATAATGGCGCCATGCCATGTATCAAGTTAATACATTTGATCTATGGGAAACATGCACTCCCAGCGTCCAGTCTTGATACACATGCTGATTGATGGCGTCGCATTGATCAGGGGACACTCAGCGAAAGTGATCACTTATAGGATACCCGATCACCATGCAACATTACCATGAGAAAACAAAGCGAAAACTTCTTTCTAATCCATCTACAAATATTCCGCCCACGAAAACATTAATCAACTGCGATAGTGTATTCAGTTGTTGGCAAAGCACTGAATGGACACACACATTATAGCTGTGTATCAAAGAGATATACACGTAGGTATATCATGTAGATACAGATAACATAACTTCGAAGAGACGTTGGTATCATTGATATGCGACAAGATGTTAGAGATGCGATAAATGTTCAGATGTCATGGTGGTTTTATTGCCGACTTGATTGTCGTATTTACGACCTCTCATGCAGTAGGAGTAGACGTCAGGCAGAATTGTCAGCGGAAAGCTGCATTTTTCTCAGAATTTATATTAAAGTTATATGACAGAATGGCACACGCTTGATTAGCAAGCCTCCATCCGTTTCCTCTTGATAAGGACGGTGTACTTGATGCTACCCACACTGATATATTACTGCAATGTTCCTAAAATGGCAAAGCTTGGCTGTTCAAGTCCTGTACAATTATTGTTTGTATTGTTCAAGAACGTGTTTTGTAACTTCTAATAGTACCACGGTCGCCACCACTACAACAACTATGACTATCACTGCTACTACTACTACTAGTACTACTCCTACTCCTAATACTACTACTTCCACTACTACTACTACTACTACTACTACTACTCCCACTCCTAATACTACTACTTCCACTACTACTACTACTACTACTACTACTACTACTACTACTACTCCTACTACTACTACTACTACTACTACTACTACCAGGAATATCTCCTTACCACCACCATATCCACCACAGTCGATCATAGCGCATCCAAATGGCTTAATCAACCCTCGAAGCTGATCGACACTTCCCAAATGTATTACATACTGGCTAATTCCAATCAATATAATTGTGTAGTACCAACTTAAAATGATAATCAATAACAGAAGTAGTGTTTAATAATGCCCAATAATATCAGCTTCCGCAGTCTTGTTCGATAACTAATCTACATATACGTATACCATTGTTCTTCTTCATGGGTTCGGTATAGACGATATATGGCTATTTTATATAAAGATAAAATCAACCGTCTCACTTGGAATACATGACATATACTGTATATATGTCCAGACTTATCATTAATCACGCACTGCACCTAAACCTCATCTGCAGTACTGGGTGAGTATAACTACAGTACAGTGCATTGGAGACATAGGCCTCGCAACCACGCGTACAATAGTGTAATTTCCATAACCCTAAGGCTTAATCTCAAATGGACAATCTTCTCCTCGTAATCAATATCAAATCATTTTTCACCGCTTCAAGCATCATCCGGTGCCCTGACCCATACCATAGCAAATCTTTACTTACCCTAATAACATTTACTTGGGCGCTGTTTTTATCACCTAATCTAACACGATCCGCCACGAAAAACAACCATACGAAGCCTTGGTGTCCAAATTGTGTCATTAGCTGTTTAAATATTAACGATTTTATTTTTCTACAATGATCTAATTCGAAAAAGTTGTCTTTTATAAATCTATTTGTGTATGCCAATGTCCATGTATCGGAAGAGTAAACTGATGAACTACGTGCTTTAGAGGAACTAAATAAACAAAAAAACATACGTTTTGAAATGCTTAGAAAAATACAGAATCTATAGATGTATGGTGTTAGTAATGCACATGGTTAATTGCTATTTTAGAACAAAATTACATAATATTATGGTAAGCGTTGCAGATTATTGATGTAATGTACATATCGAGCTTATTTGGGTGTTGTTATCACATATGCGCATATATCAAACGCACACTTGATGTTCCAACACTAAAGTGACCCAAACACCAAAGTCATATTGTACTAGCCTACAGAACACTGATGATCCTACATTACGTAGTATTTTTACGTCCACCCAAATGATGGTGCCCGTTGCACGACGCTCTTGTAGGCTACAACTATTGTAACGTCAACGCTTTCTATTGTGGCGGGAGCCCAGTTACAACTATTGTAGCGCTACAAGAGCGTCGTGCAACGGGCAACAATTATCGATAACTATACGTGTATGTTTCTGCCAGTCAGCTAATTATGTTTCTGCCGTCTCTCAACCGTCAGGCCGTGGACCAATCACAGCGTACTATTCTAACCATGTGACTATGATATTGGCACCATGTGACTATGACATTGCGTGTTTTGAAAACAATCCGTGTTTATCAACGGCAGATTATGCCTTGGAACCAATAAAAATGTACTATTCTAACCACGTGACTATAACACAGCATTGTACATGTTTTGTAAACAATCCTTGTTTATCGACGGCAGAATATGGGTGAGCGTGGATGCTCGGATTCTTACAAATATAGCTCTACATTACATTTTAGCAATACTACTAACGGTCATAGGTCAAATCACCTATGTGTACGCACCTTCTTTGTACTTAAGTTATCCACTGCACACTCTAGTCTGGCAAGTTCTCCAATTTGAAAAGTAAAATTTGTTTTCGTAGGGATGAATCTCGGTAAAGGCACAAGTGTTGTTCCGAAGTAGTCCAGTTCCACCGCTGTAACATAAAACATGATATCATGAATTAATATACGTATGCGCATCCGTGTTCCAAGCAAGTGTGATTAGCTATAGTGAATGCGTTTACTATAAGATTTGGACATGCATTGTAAAACTAATTACTGTTATTGATTTAGTTTTAAGAGTATTTGGCGCACACCAAGGTTTGTCGATTTACGGAAGACATGTACCATACATGTGTAGTGTTAATATAATCATGATAATGTTGCAGTAAGCCTGGTACATCCTCAACACACAGACCATTATACCCACGTAACACCCATCCATGCTGTCGTTGTGCACGAGTGAAATATAAATAGCATGGCTGTGTATACCCGTCATGTGACGACTGTAGGCACACTGGTCTGTGTTTCGAGGATGAGGCCTGCACTGATGAACCCCACATGGTAACTGTAATTCGACTGTACAGACAGCGCACGATATCACGATTCCGAAATGTAATTTCCGCGAACATTGATATGATACCATTTCCCGAGGCTGGGTTTGATCTCGTGGAATTTGGTTATGAAGTCCGCTCATCTATCACTGCTGCCACCCGCCCACTAGTGAGTGTAATATGTATGGATTGCAATGTACTAATTCTGGAACAATGTAGGTGGTCACTTGAACAAATCAAACCAATCTATTCACGATGTAAAATCTATCCACATCAATAATAGTTATGTGTGCTGTTCTAGGGGGACTATTCTCAAAATGTTCTTATACGATCGTATGGCAATCTGAAAGATTCGTATAGCAAGTCTGTGAATTCTTCTTAGGATAGGAAGTTCGTATAAGAACGTCCCGAGAGTAGGCCCTCAGGATCCTAACAAGTTCAGACAAGATCGTGACAGGACACTTTCACCTCGGGTGTCATGGTGTATGTGCGTGCATCCACGTTGTCCTGTGAGTTATTGTGTTATGTATAGAAGTATCCTGAAATATCCTGTGTATTGACTGATTATCATTAGTCATTCTAGCGATATGCTGCAACAGTGTCAAATAGACTAGTATAGTCTCGGAGGGTGCAAGTAAACAGTTTAAATCTAAATTATATTGATTGGTATTATATGTACATGAAATTGAGCCGCTGAAATGCTATACCGTCTTGTTCTTCAAATAATCTAGAGACTTGCGTAACTATGGTATGGGACATTTCTATAGGAGTATTTGGGTAGTAACAAGGTCTGACACAGACTGTGAACTATTCTATCTTCATCGTATTTTCTTAGGACCACCAGGAGGTTCAGTCTAAATGGTACTATCCCATTTAAGACAAAACCAAAATCACCCATACTGGTATCAACTGTCCTATTTTCCAAGTGTTCCAACTGTTCGGTATTTGCATCAAACTTGACCTTCGTGCGGTTATATTTCAGACTACCTCAATCTTATGGTTTCTGGAAACCTTAAACATTCTCTCATAAAAATGGCAGCGTTTAACTTTAACATAGAGCGGTAACTGAGCGTGCAACATTGCAGGCAGCTATATAAAAATCAATCCAGGATACGAATGCTTGTCAAACTACAGGAAACATTTTGAATTTTATGTTCCAATATATAGTGTTTTATTGTATTACTATAGGGCACATTTCCATGAATAGTTCCCTAATAAAATTTGAGATCGTAGGATTTGCATAATTGGCGATACACTCACGTAGTACCAACCTACATGTAAGCAGCGTGGATTGTGTGTATAACGTTGAACCGTAGAGGGACACTCCGCCGTGATCAGGTGCTTTCAATAATAACATCAAGGAGAAAAACAATATTGATTTCTAATGATTGCCCGTGCAAGACGCCATGCAGTTAATACCTTGATTCGTTTGCGGCTAAACTTGTTAGCGTTGATCTCATGATCGGTGTCTGAATTGTGTGTATATGCTAAACTAACAGGAATAAACTGATATTCAGATTACCCGTCGGCTTATGAATGCAATAGTTGTCTACACGATCTATCATTTTGGAGATAAGTTTGTATTATGCCAAATATATCAAATAACAACTGGCCAGATGTCCCGAATTGTCTCGTTCATGTGAATCGTGACAGCTTTGATAAGTCATCTTTCAGATATGTATTAGATCATGTGGTCCAACATCATATACAAATGTAGTGCTTGCGTTTCATTATACAGTTACGCATTCTATATATTAAAATAAAGCATAGGTTTTATTAAGTATTAAACGAATCGTTCATAAATCTAAATTTACACGTCAAACGCAACATGTATACATATGAATAACCTTTTTCATCATCCCCATTTATCAAAGTGCATGTGAATAGTTATACTAGACATTTTCTAAATGTCAATGCGGATATTAATATAAAGAAAAGATAAACGAACAATGAAACGCCCATGCAGCGCATATCCAAACGCATTACGTAGCATGTCAAACGTCTTAACATTCTAATTTAAGTAATGGAATTATTGAGCACAGTTGTCGGTGTTTGATACTAGCGTCTCCTCGCAAGCATACAATGGACATGCACAGAGAGAGACAGAGTTTTGTCAGATCAATATGGATCAAATACTGGCTTAGTCTTATCGTCTCCGTTCCCATGATATCAGAAAGGACTCGAACTCCTATGGTGCTAATTTCACAATTCAACCAATACTTCATTAAACTAGGATCTTGGCGGAGACACATTACTCATTGTTCATGGGCCCATACAGTTACCGGTTCACACAAGTAAATAACTACTCGGTATCGATTTGTAGTCCTCAGAGAATGTCGAGACGAAATAGTTAAAAGTTAACTTTTCATTCTCGCCGCGAATCTGTCTGGGTTTGACAATTTTATTGAGTATACAATTATATATTGACTACTAGAATTAGAATTTCGATAGTTTCGATCCGTCGGTCTGTATTACATTAAGGACTTTCAATGTTTATGTCATTCTTGTGGAGCAGTGTCTGCACACTTTAACGTAGACGTAGATATGTTTAGCATACCCAACTAGTAGTGTTTGTTCAAACTGATAATTGAATCCAGCTAACTGATGGGATATAATGACAACAATAGTGGATACAGGCATACTATCCAAGTGGGTAATGTATCATCCACAATGAAAGGAAATCAATGCTAAATTGTCTAATTAGTCCAAGAACACATTCCATCCATACTGCTCCCTCCACACAACAGCAATAAATGCGTCCATCGTATCGGTTTGCTTATTGTGATTAGTATTACGTATAAGGTAGGTATCGTACTAACTTGTTAATGCCGTATTCCCATTACTGTATGTGTGATGGATATCTACCTATATGGATATCACGTTGTTCTACTTCCACTGACCATTTTCTTAGTTTCACGTATTAAGAAGGTAGATATCGTACTGATCTGTTAATGCCGTATTCCCATTATTGTATGTGTGGTGGGTATCTACCTAGTACCTATGCATATCGTGTTGTTCTACTTCCATTGCCCGTCATCTTATTTTCAAGGCAGTTAGCACAGTCCTCCGACATGATGTGTTCATCTTTCATCTGTATAATAACTGACACATTAGTTGCGTTGCTGTACTTGCATGTATGTATCGTGTTGCGAATATGATGAACGTACTGTAGTCCAGCTAACACCTAAAGAACATGCTCTCTACATGCTCTCTACAGTGCTCTCTACATGCACGTCAATAGGTGATCATAGCCCAGCATTAACTTCTAGAACATATATTAATCGTAATTCAAGGTAGAATTCACATTACAGTGCATAGTAAAAGTGCTAAAAAACAACTCACAATACGACCTTTATGCCTGCAATTCAATGCCGATTCGTGTTTTACGACGCTTACTATATTTCTGAAATGTTTCCAAGTTGATTCAATGCAACCAATCACGACAGAGACATAGCATTTGCTTAGGTTGACATAATGCAATTATAACGATATAAGTGTTATACAAGGCCGAATGGTTACAGTCAATGCACCCAGAGTGTGAACACTCGCGTATAACTGAAAACACTGATTGATTAACTTTGTGATTTTTTTTTTCGGTACTAAAAATTCGAAATATAATTGGCTCGATGACAATGGGCGTGTGGTTCAATATCCAAGCATGAAACACGGTTTAGCACTCATTGGTTGTTGAAGGGCAGCAGAATCCTTGCGAAACGAAACACGACAAACACTGCATTGGACTGCTGGGTCCATTCTACGTGAACAGTCCATACCTAATGGACTCGATGGATAAAGAGCTTGATCGAGGTTCAAACGATTCTGCATTGATGCAAGTGAATTATCGGAGAATGTTCCACGTCAGCTCTCTCAACACTGCTTAGTACACATCGATTGTTATTTTATGTCATTCATCGCACTTTGATTATTTACGGTGATTTAGTTTGTCCATATAAATAACTCTGCTAAGTTGTGTTTATATAGTGGCCGTGTATTATTGGCATTTGATGAAAAAAATATGTGTAACTACAGATTGTGGAAGACATGCTCTAGGACATAGTTATGTGTATTCCACCGGGTCTTCGTGTATACATAATACATATTATGTTCTAGTGGTGTATTATAATTGCATGCACTATAGCTCTACATCCTATTTTCTATGTATTCTAGGGTAAGCCTGGCTTTAAATAACAAGCATTAGCATTAACCTGTGTGTAGTGTACTTTAACTAACTTGTTCAAACCCACTGTAAAGTAGTGACTTTCAATGTGTATAAATACAAACATATCGTATTACTCGTAATCAGTGTTTTTACTAACGTCACGGCCATCGAAGTGGATATTGAAAGTATCAATGCGAACATATCTTATTACTCGTATCAATGTTTTAGCTAACGTCACTGCCAAACAAAGTAGGAACCATGCGGTCCGTGGCTTCGTAACATACGGAAGCCAGCCATTAACGTTAATCTGTAGGGTGAGACATTGATGTATATGTCAGTTAGGATACATCACCAGATGGGAAGGAGTGTTGTCTCAGAAGCATATGTCAAACAAACTGTTCAAGTTTGCCTGCACTTGCCCAAACTTGCATGTATGTTTAAGTCAACACGATAATAAACATCCATTAAAGTAAACAAAGTAGCTATACACCGGTGTGCGGGATGTATAAGCAAAACCAAGACTTCATCCTGAAATAGTGTTCGTGTCCTTTATATATAGCAACAACATAGGGCTGTATTCTCATCCACCGTTCCATTGGAAAACATGAAACGAATTATAAGTATATCATGCACAATTAACAGCTCATCGGTGCGTTGATAATTATTTATCATTATTTCTATTTGTCTTGGCTTCCGACGAATACACGTGTCATGTCCTAGTCTGTGAAAACAGCTTGAACGGTAATGCTGCTTATATGTTTGTTCATTGACGATATAGGAAGTATGAATGAGAAGCGTTCATAGAGGACTTGATTGATAGCTTGCTGAAAGTGTACCCTACGTCGTCATGATGTAGTTTGGTATTGATGCATGCAAGCTGTGCTATGCTCTTCAGACTGAGGTATTTTGCTAAGACATTGATGCCAATATGTTACCAACATTACAATACCTGCCATGGACGGCAATATATAGACGCTATCAGCAATGTTTTAACAGTTTGAAAATATTCCAATGTGGAAAAACAGTCAAGCTCTACTGAGATAGCTCGCACAGACAACGGTGCGAAGTAAACAGTGACCAAAATGACGACGCAGCACAAGTTGAGATTACCCCAGAAATAACTTTCTTCTTTTAGAAAACACTCATTTTTAGAAATGCGTGTTATTGCAATTCAAGTCGTTATAATAATGTACCTGAATTTTATCAAATGACGTTAGTAGAATTCGGGCCAATTCAACCGTTCCGCTTAGACAACATTATAAGAAAATTCATGGACAGTTATATCAAACTGTATACTGAAAGGCCCAAAAACCGCAATGTTACTTTTTATTACGAATTGTTAACTACACCATTTATATACTCATTCGACATGTTGATACTAGTATGTTAAATAGTGAACAGTTGCCTTTATATTGTATTATATGCTTATATTAATGTTCTTCCAACTGAGTAAAGAGTAACCTCAATAATTAAGTGAATTGCCGGCGACTGTCAATGGCGAGCGTGTCCATCTCATTAATGCGAAAGTTAAAAATGTCTAAGAACGGTACGGGCACTGATGGGGAATCTCATGTTTCCATGTGTGGCTCTAGCAGTGGTTAGAGCTGTTTTCAGTCGGTTTAGAACATGTTTCAGGCAAATGTTAAATCCTGTTTACTGATCTCCCTGGCGCCGCCATGCAGTGTGGGCGATCAGTGACACTTCTTTTCGCTAGAAATCAAGTTCTTAATGGCGTCATTGTTGAGTATAATGTAAACGGTCGTGCTATAGCTGCATTGCTTCTTCCAGCATCGATGATTCAACACGTTTGATTGTTCTCGATATTCCTTAAATGTGGCATATTGACAAATGACATGAACAAAACATAATCGTTGCTTTTATATGGAGAAGAGTTAAGGAAATGCACATGCAAAACATTTGTAACCTGCAATTGCTCCGTTGCTGTAAAACACAACATGTTGTATTTCCTGCTTCAAACGAATGTTCTTCAATTTCAGGTCGGTTTGGGGAAAATCCTCTTTAAATTACGCATTCCCAGTTTCATGCGCCACTGAGTTCAAGACCAACTCCGGTACTAGTTTATAATTACCAATGCGTGATGAAATGTGTACCAGTACCATTGAGAATGAACAACTTATATCAAATCCATTGAAATCCAAATCCTTTGAGGTAAATACCGGTACCACTCATATGTCAAGTGTGTGCGTGTGTGTGTGTGTGTGTGCGTGTGTGTGCATGTTTGTGTGTGTGTGTGTGTGTGTGTGTGTGTGTGTGTGTGTGTGCTATTTTAAATCCACCGTTATGCACTATCAGTGATTGTATTCTATTCTCGACACCTGGCTCTGAGATTACGAAAACCGTTTCATGCTCAACTGAATGTTTTCTTCACAAATCCCGATACAAATTTAATCTTGAGAATGAAATCGTACTCAATAACGTTGGTAATCTCGCGGCCTCTATGCATGCATATAGAGCTTGCGTACATGCTCACTGTTTGCGAACACTGCCTAACGAAATATGTCACATCCACGTAGGAAAGGCATTCCACACTATATAATTTGGTCCAGATATAGTTCCAATTACTACTCGAATGTGACCCCCCTCGGCATATTATGCAACATTGGCTAGTCATTAACCAAGCCTTAGCATACCGGAAATACAACGGCTCTGCGACACCGGCCGGACCGTTGTCTGCTGATTGTGTTCTAGGGTGGGTATTAGCGTGTGTATGTTTAGCTTTGTGTCGTGTCCTGTATGCTACATGTTCTCTATATCATCATGTGTTCTTTTTGAGAAATAAAAGTATGATCTGGCTCCGATTTCTCGAAACAGATTTGAGATTTTGCATTTCGAAACAAATTTCGAAACAAATTTTGAGATTTTGCTTTTCTGTCAATGACTCAGTGCTGTAACGAGTATTATGCCAGCTGGGTTTTAGCTTTTACTCAAGTTACAGCCTTGAGTCAGTTGAACAAAGTCTCAAACTCAAGTTTATTTCGAGAAATCGGGGTCTCTTATATTCTGTCATGCGTTGGCATTACAAAAATGTGTGTTATATTTACACCAATATAGAGTGCTAAGACATGCTGCTGCGTATGGCATAGACTATAACGCTGTGTCGTCAGCTTGCACAGTATGTATGTGTTTGTTGTCGAATCAAGTAAATGCAATGAACTTCCATGACACATTTTCAGAAAGGACGAAGAGTGCAATATAATTAACTCTTCCACATTGGAAACAGTCTTAAACTGAATTAGGATGCGGTATTGATGTGCATCGACAAGACACATCAGAATGATGAAATTGTCATCAAATACAAGTCATAGTTACCACACAATACGACTAAATTTCCGCTTATCGACATGCTATGAATGGTAAAGGGAAATGCATTTCTCTTGGGGATAGTTGCGATGTATCGTCCGACAGCAAAGACTCGATGTTCTTCTGATGCTAATAACATTCTATACTGAATCAGGTTTTTTTTAAAAGGCAAAGCTACACACATACATATAAATTGTGTATACTTACACGAGGTAGCTACATCTCTACTGGGACATCACTTTTAGTTATTGCTTAACGTTGGTAGTTTTTACTTTCCTTGGTAAACACGCCACTGGCCCCGGTAGAATGGGCTGATAGTAAATCAACTCGAATTTAATTATTGAATTATATTTTTCTTTTACTGGTTTTCTTTGTTAAGCGGGTGTCAAGCCAAAACAATTTAGGGAAGCGTTCACATGATTCTGAAATAAAGCAGCAGGAAACACGTGTAGATTACACGTGAACAATACCCCGACGGGTTGGTCAGAGCGTGATTAACAGCGATCGAATTCAAGGATATTTGGATGCAAGCTAGATTCTATCACCTTGAAATTGATTTTCCGTGTGATAAACTATCCCAAATCCAAATGCGTCAGTTCAATTAACTGGACGGTTTAATATTAATCAAAGTAATGGCGCAATTAACCAAGAATGAACGCAAGGAAACGTCACGTTTCGGAAATTCATTTTCTTTCAAACACATTCAACCGAATGGTACTGCTTGATATATAGATATATTATACATCTCAGAAAACCGGGCGTAAGTGCGTCTATATCCGGCTGCATTATGTTTATACTTCAAGTTAGGAACGTTGATAATGAACTCTATAAATTTAGAAAAACCAATGTTGACTGTGTTTACGACATTGTTGACTGCTTAAAGTATTACGCCACTCAATGGAGGGCAATACATCTGGAATAGACCGCCGATCTTGGCACTTAAACACAAACTACCCCCTATATCTTATTTGGAGGCATCTTCAGAAACAAATCCTCATTGTATATTAACAATCCAGATGAGGGATGCTGCATACGCAATGGTCGTAAGTTTGAAAGGTTGAGTGAGGACTAGAATCATGCATTATTACATGTTACATGTATTGAATGATGGAAAGCAATGATGTTCACAAAAATCTGTACCAAAATCCTCAATATAATATATGGAATCTACAGATAATCATCCATTGCTATAGTATTATGTTTCATGCATTGGATATATACTATACATCAATACAGTTCACGACAATACAAACTAAAATACCAAAATATTAAATATAATATATTGAATCCATATACATGTATATGAAGTATTACAATGCCGTAGTTATGCTAATATAACCCGTTAGCATGTGGATTAAGCATAATCTATACCTGCAATGCATCGTCTGTGGTGGATAATTAACGGTCATATTTTCCACGGCCACGTTTCAGTTCGTGATGATCTTAATAATCACGGCTGTCGTCACGTGTCTGGAGTCATGACCATGCTGTCGTATGCCCGCACACGTGACCTGGCGATGGTGTATCAGCATAATGTGATGGTTGTCTCGACCATGAGGACAAATCGATTATTTATTAGCACGTACATAATTGAATTGATTACTGTAGAATATGTGTTGCGCATATATCGATTACGTGTTGATTGTGCTAATACACAGCTATTGTAGATATAGGAATCTGGCGTATTAAACACTCTGACCATGCACAAGTTGGCAGTCTCAGTTACAGTAGCGATTGTATTGGTGGATGAGTAGTGTACTAGCTCACCTTGTTGAATACACTTGGTGTAATCGTGTGCACTGTCATCGCATCGCGCGCATCATAGAACGTAACAGCTTTTGTGTTAATTAAATCACTTTCCAAATCAGCTTTCACCACTAGGGCTACCGTGTTCTGACCTCAAAGGCTTCAAATCCTGCTCTTCTTAACTCGCAATTCAAGTGGTAATGTAATTCATTTACATTTGGAAACATCTGCTGTCAGAGAAAGCAAATGCTACGAGTCTTCAATACTTTCCAGTTGTAACATAAATGTTACGTTGTCACACATACACACATACAAATCAGCATTTGCTCTCACTGTGTCATATAAAACGGCAATCGCTGTCACATGCACCTCGGTGTTAACGCTCACTATAACATACACATCTGAATTAGCTGTCACTGTAACATCCAAATCTGAATTGGCTCTTTCTGTAACATACAATCTGAATTAGCTCTCTCTGTAACGTACACATCGACATTAGCCCTCGCTGTAACATACACATCGACATTAGCTGTCACTGTAACATCCAAATCTGAATTGGCTCTTTCTGTAACATACACATCTGAATTAGCTCTCTCTGTAACGTACAAATCGACATTAGCCCTCGCTGTAACATACACATCGACACTAGCTACCCGAGGAGGAAACAGCCAAGCGAGTGCCAAAACAACATCAACTCCAATCAACCCACAATGGGAGGAGAGGGAGGGGATGTACCCAGCTGGTTACAGTAACATACACATCGACATTAGCACTCGCTGTAACATCCAAATCGGTGTTATCTCTCACTGTAACACACAAATCGGCCTTCGCTGACACGGTAACGTGTGCATCGGCATTATATCTTGGAACTGATGTGTTGTGTTCGTGCGTGACACACGTCGTCTTGGGATTATGTCTCTGTAGTGACGTTCATGCCTAACACTATTACAGGGTACACGTTTATGTCAGCAAGGCAATCCACGTAGAGAACATTCGGATCACTATCTACGCAAACTGTCAATACATATACCATAGTTTCACAAAAACCCCGTTTCTTCCATACACTGATGACCCTTCCATACTCGAAAGGGATGATAACGTTAAGAGTTGTTTTTGAGCACGGCTACTATGACACGCAATGGCACCAGAGGGACCTAAATGTTGCACCCACATTGAAAGATTAATCACGTTGAGACTGTAAGCCTTTTTCTCGCTTGTATGCATAGGTTGTTTCCCTAAGGAGGATGTGATAGACATGGGTGTGCTAAGAAGTACATCTCTGAGTCGTGTACGTGACGTCTTGAAGGCTGTCATCAACTACAACTACAAAGAGGACGTCGTGTGCTTGCATTGCTCAAAGGGAAGGTACTTATACCTTAAAGGGCAAACTGTCGGAAATAAATGTCTTATCGTACGTAAAACAAATACACGACGACACCTTTACCCCGAACAACTAGCATGTGCGTATCTATTACGACACTTCGTAATCCCTAGTTGACAGCATAAATCTCTCTGAAAGTAATATCCCCACCCTCTATGTATACATGGGGATAACAAGTTGTCCAAACCCATATCCACCCATTCCTTTAAGTCAAACCCTAGACTAACACCTCAACAGTTGATAGTTAAATACGTTGACCTGGCGATAAGTTAATACTTCGTACGTACGTGCCAAATACAAAACATTATATATTATGCATTATGCTGCTAATTTCTTTGGAGAATACTGTAATTGGCTAACTTGGTAACCGCAAGTGAAAGTCAGACACGACGTAGTCAATATAGAATCCAATCGCTAACACGTCTTTGCTCTCCAGCTGTATGACTATGTCAAGCATGGGCATCGTACTGTTGTGTATCTTGCTGTTGTGTAATGGAATCCTGATTCGATAACACATTTTCTGGTCAGGTAACGCTTAAACAATTGTCAGCGTGATAAGAACCTAGCAGACAGATAAGGTAATTTGGGTTTCCATGGTTAATTCATGCTTGCATGCCCTCCGTAGCATGTCCCCCGTAGCATGCCCTCGTTCAGGTGTCTGCAGGAGTGGCAACAGGGCAATCGCGAACGCAGATATGGAAATTGCCATAAGTGTAAGCAATGACCTGTGTTCAGTGCTGTATTTCTTTACGAAGGTATTTACATATATATTCACATTAATAACAAACCGTATATGCATATTGAACAGCCGCTTGTCAATACAACTGCCTGTGTTCTTTGTGGGGACATTTGGTTAGGATTGCCTGCCTCAGGTGTAAATGAAACAGATGTTCACTTGCATTGCTTCTGTCTGGTATTTTTAGCGATATCAATGTAATTATCTCTATATTAGCATATCATTTAATCCAGACACTAATTAATAATACAATCCGTATGTTGAATATGTTTCTGAACTCTTAATGTTACGTATTATTTCGAATAAAATGATAAGATCCACATTTGAATATGTTTCTGAAAATGTTAATGTTACTATTATTTCTATTAAGTGAGTCATCAGTGGCATTGTCATTCTTACCTGTAATACAGTCCAACAGGCATATTAAAAGCAGTAAGACATCGAAGTGTAATTCCATTTTGCATTGGATGCTTATATGCAGCTCCGAGTATCCATGGGAAGAAGCACAAATGAGTTAATCCATAGGGCCAATTCCTGTATGTGAACGCACCTCTCCGTGTACACTATATGACAAACATAAATAAACTACAATGCCGGTTTCCTTTCGTGTCGCTACCAACGATGCCACGAGGGTAGCACTTTAATATTGACATTAATTAAGTCAATTTTCCGCGATGCTGATTTCTCTGTTTTCGCGACAGGACGCAATCGTCACACACCACATTATGCTGCCGATCATGCCGCATATGTGATAATGCCATGCCTCCCAATAACAACCTTTTCAAGTCGGAACCAACTTTGCGACTGATCTAAGTTACTCGCGCGAGACGTTGGTTCCAGAGAGTAGGCGAGTCCATACCTCAGGCAGGGGTTTTTCAATTACACAGTCAACGCAATGACACATATGGCTGTGTCCAACCATTCTAGTTCGCTAAAGTTGATTCCTGCAATTACTTAGTGAACGGGTATGCTCTATTTGAAAGTATTTCTTTTTATCGGAGATGAAGGAGTTGGAAGTGTATAGATGGAAGTGCGGGCTTGATACCGATCAATGCGAGTCCCGCTGTGGAGGCGTTGCGGAGCCGTGCTCCGTCCTGAAGAAGGAATATCTCCGTCTAGTGACTGCTGCTGAAGTTGTGCTACAGAGGCGACTACAAGAGCGATGAGCGATGTCCATACTGTCCACGCTATCCACGATGTCCACGCTGGTCACGGGGTCCTCGTATTCGTCACCTTGAGTGCTTGTCACGTGCTTAACTCAGTGTCACTCGATGGTGCTAGAGAATGGTGTCTGTTGCCTGATCTGCTTATATTGTCACTGCTCCGATACCAAAGTGTTCCTGATTTCGCGACGTGTAACGTTTCTATGTGGGAGTGGAATCGTTGGGTTGCATCTGAATATACCACGGCGTTGGTGCTGTAGAGAATGTAGCACAGCTAAAATGTAATTTTAACAATGTACATGCTGGAATGTCAGTGAATCTGTATTAAACTTAGCGGTGATGTGAACACTGCTGTAGTTAGTGTTCCCCGCATAGCAGTGTATTACTTACACACGTGGGAGTGAAGGTACCTGGGAACATCATGAATAGTGATTCACCGACGGAATTTATTCAACTATAAATGCTGATTGTGCTATACTTAGTCTCCCTCGCGTATATTTCGAGCTGATTTATATGGTATTTACCATTTGATTACCAATCATCATTCATTTTCTTTTGAATAAAAATATGTATACGCCAGATATAATGTTACCTACGGACAGCCACTATGATGAATCATGTAATGGAGTG
Organism: Lepetodrilus galriftensis; assembly: GCA_032361785.1. NCBI lineage: Eukaryota > Metazoa > Mollusca > Gastropoda > Lepetellida > Lepetodrilidae > Lepetodrilus > Lepetodrilus galriftensis. The sequence continues at coordinate 23,412 of JAUTBZ010123129.1, forward strand.
TATGCATATGATTACTATTGTTTGGTACAGCTGTAGTAACTATGTTAATCTAGAATCTCCATCAACTATAATAATATTCCCCTGTACCACCAAGGGTGGTGGAGAAAATACAAACTTGAACTTGGAGTTTAACGTATATTTTAGTCTTCATTTCCTTCATGCTATTTATATCAATGAGAATGCTGCAATGGGAGCATCATACGTGTATCTTATATACGTATACTGTATAGCTCATTAATTGTGATAAGTCTACTGCTAATTAAATATAAACTACCCTCACTGCTGCTGCAATTGTTCTATGGAACTGGTTTTATATGCGTGTATTACGTACGGTATTGTATTTGCTTCAGTTCGGTGCAGTGCTAGGCCGTGACTATCACCTAGCATTATATTATTCTGTTGGTAACCAAATATATCTGAATCTGTGGAAGGGTCGTGATACAGAGCGATAGTGTACAACACACCTGTCACCTAGGCATCAGTATAGATAGTAATACATTACAATACATTCCTCATTGTATGTGGAATATCGCGGCATAAACGCATACTTGTAATTAAGCGTGACATTGTTTTACAAAATGACCCACTGAAAGGGGTTAAAATGGTTTATCCGGGCAATCGTTATAATTAGCAAACTGCAATGTTAGGATAAAACACCGACGAACAAAACCATGCTTTACCAATGAAAGGCGCTCTTACTAAGATACCTCGGCGTGTAAAATTAATCAATATTCTATGTTTATTTACGAGACAAATGGAGCACAATGTAAATTCCATCGCCACTGTTCCAATTCATTGCATTCACAAAGCCTAGAAAGTTGGCCATTTTATGCCAGGAAGTGTCGAAAATTGGTACCGCGGTAATTACAACCATCGACGCTTCATTTCCGTTCAAGAATTGTTGGCTCAGAGATGAATCACTTGAAGTTGATCTTAAATGATTCCTATAAAGGCAATTAGCGGCTTGAGTTTTATTCTACGGAAACTAATATAATTATCTAAAATGTGCTGATGAATCGATAATATCAAAAGACATTGAAGTGGGTGTGAAGACCCTCAAATCTTCGCTGTCACTGGTATTTCAGTGTGATGTTGTGATGACCGAATGATGGGCAAAGACGAGGACAAGCACGCGAGACAATTGCGGTGTAACGGTGTGGCCATGCATGTACCAAAGTGTTGGACAACATACTAGCTCATCGCAGGTGTCCGGGATAGTAACACGTTCAGACAGGATCCTGGTAGAACACTTCCACCTCGGGTGTCCTGTCTCCGATTCCCCGAAAAAAAAAACTGAGTTTGAGATTGTGCTCAGCTGAGATTTATCCCATTGGCCCAGTGCTGTAACTTGAGTAAAATCTCAGCTGGGTTTGAATGTATTGTATGTCTATGTATGTTTCCCTCTATGGGTGTGCCAAGGGTACCACATGAAGTGAGCCCTGTACGGAATTAAGTAACTATGCGTTGCGATGATGAGGTAAAAGTAAAACACTACTCCTAGGTCTCAATAGCTGGACCGTCATCTGACACATACCTGGTTCGCCAAATACACTCCCATATTAATCTGAACTGTGAGTCACCGTCGGCATAATTGATATCATAATTAATATCATTTGAACGGCCAGTTGTTGATACAAATTTATCGCATCAACAGATAAACAATAATTGGATGCGAAATAAGAAGGAAGAACCTTTTAACAATCGTGTTGAAGACCAGGCAATGTGGAACTTCAGAAATGAAATACGGCTGTGATTTCTGGAAAGCTTTATTCTACCAGGGTTATACATGGGTCAGCCATTAGGTTAGTCCTTTGTGTCCGAATTGCGATTGAACAGATTGGATGAATTTATTACGATTGGTTCCTAATCGATATCTGCCTTGATTTGATTATAAATACGCACAACCATTCAGATAGCTGGGATGTCCGTATAAACAGGTGTACCATTGTAATACATCTGTCTGATAAACTATAGGTACATAATGCTGTGTTTTATTGCTTATTGCAAATTGGTTTACGGACAGTAGCACGTTCAATCGCGAAACTTCAATCCGTAATTTTAAGATAATAGTTTTTAATATTATGTTGACACCAAATAGCATATCCTGAACTAAATATTTATAATAATAATAACTATAATGATAATGATAATAATATTTAATAATAATAATAATGACAGAAGTAATACTAATAAGAAGCATATTTACAATACGCCTAACCCATCGAACATTATAGAAATGCTCGTGGCGCTAAAAAGTATTTGTGTTTCGTGTACACGAATTAATATTGGGTATTAAATAAACAATTAATAGTCCAATATAGACAATAACTAGCACTGTAAACAATATCACAACGAAAATAGGAATCTAGTATCACGTATACCTTAATGGCAGCCATTGATATAATTAATTAATGCAGGTAATTAAATTGTACAAGGATATTTAGTCATTGCCAGGTATATACATGTGCAACATACTGTTTGAAGTCGTTCAATGATATCACATAATAGTGTCTTGATACCAATGTAAATATACACTGCAGTACCCACAGTGTGTTGTTGTTTATTACTCCATGGATCCAGCAACATGTCACGCTGGCAAGTCCTAAATGAAAGACTATTCAACGTGACTGTCATTGAGCGACAGTTTTATTAATTGGACAGCCAATGTTAATGTATTAGACACCAAACTAAATTCCGGCTTCCGAAAATTAATCCAGACCCGTATTATCCGGACTCAAAGACCATGACATCAAACCTTCAATATCGCAGCATATTCCGACACTCAAACCATTTTCATTAAATACCTCAGAAAGCCAGCATGGAGCCTGCTTCAATCACGTGTGTCCCACTCCAGAAGGGGCAGATAGTTTTAATAGAATAACTCGATGGTTCTATGGGCAGAATATCATACAATACAAATAGCGGTGCTTGAGAGTGATACAGTGACAGAGTTATTGTCAGGGGGAGTGTCGAGGTCGGATGCCTGGAGAGTGCATATCACATACGTAGGCCAATTTGCCTTGGCCTCGCTGCCATATTGATACCAGCAATATTTTAAAATGGAACAGAAGTTAATAACTTTGTATGGATTGAGCTTTGGATGTCCCGGAATTACCAGAGGCTTGGGTGCGTGCTTCTGGCCTTAATGGGGATTGAGCATTGGTTTATTTGATATCGAGTATGCGGGTTCAAACCAGATTAGTATACATGCATTTGCAGTAAACAAAGGAATGATTGAACAGATCACTAGCAGGAATGGTTCCACAACAGCACATGTCCTACGCACACTCATCCTAGAAGTAGCGCATGTATACGTTGTGTTCGTATTAAAAGCATTTAGGATATGGGTATCCTTTCACGAAACTATCTTATCTACTAACATACCATATAGCGCTCTCTTTAGCGATAGATAATACAGTGCAAATAGAGCGCTATGGTCTATTAGTGGAAAGGAGAGCTTTGTGAATGGATACCCATCATTATTACGCCCAAGAGCAGTTATGCTCTCTTGTACGAATCGGCGTAATTTTGAGACAACCTCTTAGCTAAACCTTACCAATGGTGTAGTCTATGAATAACGTTTCAGTTAAGTATAGCACTACAGTATAGATGATAGTTACGTTGTTTCGTGCACGAGAACCATGGACGCTCTTCTAGGACACGGCATAACTATTTATAAGGTAATGCACTACACCGTTGTTATGGATCGAGTTAATGTTACATCAGAGTTACGCTGTGTGTACACGATGACTGATATATATATATATATATGGTGTGAGATATTATTCTTGTTCTCCTTTTTTTTGCGTTCACTATAACTTACTTCTAACCTACTACTACGCATTTAAGTTGATATACAACACATTAATGCACAACTCGTTCTAAATCGACGTTTTCAATTACATCCATTGACGGCTTGAAATATGACGATTGGTGACCCGTTTAGCATTGATGTATAGTGCAGGACCATCCACGCATACATTAACGATGTCGTCGTATTAACCGGCGTAATACAGTCTGAGAGTTATGCCATGGCTAACACAGGCTCAGAGCGGCGCCATGCTGTTAATGGGATTATGGATCTGCTGAAGCATGAGGTTGTCAAAAATAATTTCGGTTATTGAGATATGTCAAATGCTTGGGAATTTATGGTTATGCGCACTGACCATAGTGGTTATTGGTCTCGGACGTATTCCTTGGGAAACTGTTCGAGATAAAGGAAATGCTTTTCATTAGACATCGCGTTGCATCATCACGAATGTTGTTCTGCTCCTGCTTCTCAGTTGTCGGTGAAGAAAAATTGCCGAGATTGAATCTGACAGGGACTGGAGGAAGCAGACAATTTACGAGTGACGAATCTGAGCCCAATTTTTATAATGTTTCGCTTCAAATACTTCTAGAATTTGGGAAATCTATATATGATAAAACGATTCAAATAGTGGTGATTAATAGTAGAGGTTACGTTGAGGTGAGATTGTACTATTTATGCTTCTATGCTATGACCTATATTAGAGAATGTCAGTTTGGTACTGATAAATCAGAAACATCGGCGATTTGTAATCCAAGAACCCCGAGGATCTGAACTTATGAAGTGTCTACCAATTCTGAAGACAAGAGTGTGAAATTATCCCACATTAGTCTAATGGACATACCTATCAGACAGCATAAGCACGCGGGCTATCCTATACCAATATGCAATCTCTCGGAAACATAGTATTTACACAAAGACTTCAAAGACATAAAAGGGGGGTAATCAACTATCTAGGTCTTCGATGACGGGAATGGTCAGACATGTCACAGATTTGAGATTACGTTTGCACTTCTGGTATGTGTACGCAACAAGACCCCTGGTCACTGGTTGAACTCAATGCTGGCCACTTTATGGTTGTTGGACATTCCACTAATGTAATGACTAGCTGGGGGACGTCAAACATATCGATTAGACACCTCCCCCACATTTATTGCTCATTGCTTCCCGTTAACTACAAGCTCTCCGACCACTGTACCACAGATTAAACCTTGATGCTCATTATTGGAAGTAGAGAGGTGCATAACACTGAACATTAGCACATTAATACTGATTGCTCGTGTTCGGAAATCACGTGTACATACACCAACGTGAGACAATGTCCAAGCTGCCCAGTATCTACAACAGACAGCGGTTATGGTAATTCGAAACAGTTGCTTAAAATACATTTACATTGATTGTGTCACGTTTTTCGAATAGGATCTTGTACCTATGAGATATGTCACAGACATGAATTGTACTTTTCGGAAGAGACTACATGAACCTTGTCATTCAGATTCATGACTTTGTGAACATTTAAGACCATGTTATACTACCACTACCACTACCACTACATATACCACTACCACTACCACCACCACCACCATCACCACCACCACCACCACCACTACCACTACCACCACTAGTTATATTGCTACGACGACGACGACTGTTAGTACTACTACTACTACTACTACTACTACTACTACTACTACTAATTGTATTGCTGCTGCTGCTACTAATACTTTTCATAATAATAATAATAATAATAATAATAATGTTGCTGCTGCTGCTTCTACTACTACTACTATTGATGTAAATGACTACTACTTCTAATGATGATGATGATGATGATATTGGTGACGATGACGATGATGACGACGACGATGATGATGACGATGATGACGATGAATATGATGATGATGACGACGATACCGATGATGATGATGATGATGACGATGATGACGACGACGACGATGGCGATGACGAGGAGGAGGAGGATAGTAACATCAACAGCAATTAATACTACTAATGAAAATAATAATATTAGTAATACAAATATCAATAACAACAAATACAATGTAAAGGGACACTACGGCATATCAAGCAGTATACTATTAATTCAGACAACATTACTAATCATGCCCAGGCCAACATACGTTGTTGCTTTCAACTCGCCACTCCTTGTCCCCAGAGCATTATTTGCAATCTTGAATAATCCCTCCACCAAAACTGATTAGTTAGCGCATATCCCAGTTTCCATTAGTCCGGCGCGACTTTGAACTTACACGGCGGTCATCTTGAGGTATGAAAGTGACCATTACCTTTGACGGAAACCCTGCTAATTAGATTGCTGCAATGTTGAAAGGTCCACGCGGCAGTTCACATCCTTCAGCGAGGTGTTCCTAAGGTTAAGTGTCTCATTGATTGATGTTCAAAACCATCCAGACCGACAACTCGACTTTTAACAATGACATCCACTCGATAATGCTCTGTTGTGTTGGCGAAAACGTTACGTTTTTGACATATTACTCTCATGTTTTTGCGAGCTGCCATAATGTTCCACACAACATATTTTCCAGTAAGTCGTATTGACACCGCTGTGTAAACTGTGCCCAGGCGTCGAGGCAGGGGTAGAGAAGATCGGGAGAATGTGCCATGATCCTCCAACTGGTTTGGCCATGGAAGAGGAGATGCTGTGCTTATAACGGTTACATAGAACTGTGTCTATACATACTGGTCCCCTATCAATCACGGAGAGCTTCCAACGTCCATGCTGCATGTCTTGTAGACGATACGTAATGCAAGACGGTGTACCCTGTGTTTCTGGTATATATGATATAGCCATGGTGCTAGAAGGCTTTGCACTTTCACAAGGCGTGAACATGTGGAGATACTATTATTTTACTTTCTATATTTGAATTGGTGTTTAGAGCCTCTTTCACAATTATATCACTAATATTACGGCTTGTCAGTCTTATACGAATCCAAAGACATATTTTAACTTTCAGATGAAGGGAAGAGTTCACTGCACTTAACTTACATTCGCTTTCTATGTGTGGACATGTCGACATTATGATTACTATGGTATGATATCACCCACACAATATATAGATGAATTATCAAATAGTTATAGCCTATCTAATAATAAATATTCCCTTATGTATAGGTTCGCTGCTATCATAAGCTGATTAGATTGCGTTCAATCGCATTTGACGATAGTGACTTCTATTCAGTATTGGCTTGCGTTCAGGGATGTTATACTGCAAGTACTAGACACATAAATAGGCCAATGATTATTGTAACGTGTAAACAATCACAACCACAACAACCACTACAACCACTACCACAACCACCACCACTGCAATGAACACTACCAATACTCCACATGATATGTATGACAAACACAAGGGGAACTGAATCAGGCTATACTAGCACTGCTGCCTACGAGAAGACGAGCCTCAGCACGAACACAGTCACTTCTCTATTAGACGTTTTGTCTTAAAATAACAATGAAAATGAATAGAAAATATTCATCGTCCAATTGTTTTTTTGTTAAGAACTTCAAGTTGTGTCTGAAAGGAGGTCTAAATAGATTTTATCATCAGGATTGTGAAAACCAATCAATATTTGGCAGTTTGACTGGTGAAGAGACGTCCTGATGCTTTGACTTTAGACAAATAAACTGTTCTATGGATTTGTTGGCATAAGGTGATGACCAATGTAAAATATTTGATTATATTATTGGATTAAGCATCGCTTCTCTTAATTAATAACGGAGACCATTTTGCATGATAATGGATCGCTGTGTGCTCGATGTTTACGACTGATACGATATTGTTTATATTTGTTTCAGTTGTTTGTATAGGTCCTTGATAACACTTGTGTAGTAATCATATTAATGTATTACAGATCCCAGTACACTGTGTCCATACTCTTACGACTAGTAGTGTGCCCTCAGCCATGCAACAACAGTCTGTGTTTGATTCAGAGTCAAAGACCCATGTCCAATGACCAATGCAATGCTAGATGCAGAAGCAACCAAAGAAGCTAAGTTCAGTTTTGTTGTACCACTGTCAATGGGCACGATATGCATGCTATTTAAAGCAACAACATACCGTGCAACATTAATATCCATATCGTTATAATAATAATACGCATCCACATGCCGTGATTCCCATATATCTAAGCAGATGATACTAGTAATACAGGCAGTGTAGGGTGCATATGCCATGATGAACTTTTACCACCAGCATTACTGTAAAGTTGCGGCTCAAAGGGGCCGCTCTCCACAGACTTCGTCAGATAGAGGAAGACTACGTCTTAATCCTGCAAAAGGAAGCGAAGACGACCACTTGCAACGTGGGAATATCCCAGCCAATTTGGGCAAAATCCATTTCCTGCTCAGACAGTGTTAGAGATCCCGGTGTTCAGTAGAAGCTTGGTTATGTTGATGTGTTCATTATGACAATGATTTGCAGTGATGCCAGCGACACGAAGCCATACATCATACAGGACAGCACCTGACTCTGACAACATGATGGAATCGATAGCTTTTGAATGTATGTTGACGCATGTTGATGCCACAGGATAGGAAGTATCTGTAGTTGAAGTGTTATTCACAGACAGATTTTGACATATGTCAATACGCTTGAGTGGAACATATATATGCACACTGCTTAGGTGTTGATGTAGAACTGTTCATGAGTAGCATATAATGTCCTACGCCCTTTAATGCACTTCAACATACCAGGAAGGTTTAATCAAGACAAAGTCATACATTTTGAACAAACTAATGAGGATTTATTTGTTGAGTTCCAGACTGTTAACCTTTACGAAATAAGACCAATGATGAAAATACTATCATATTGCCTTGTATAAGGTTTGGGAGTGACTGTACTAGCTGGAATGTTGATAGATAGGAGTGTCCATGCCAGCTCTACGCCATGGGAGTATACAGAAATACCATCAATGTCAATCTATGCATATTGGATCTACATGAATGCTATAATAAGGTATAATCTGGTACTCTCTCTCTGCTATCCAATTACATGTGTGTATCTATTACTATGCTATACCTAATATGATCATTCCTAATAATGCTGACCACATAATGGGATATGCAATGTCAATGTTTTTCTTAGTTTCATCTTGGTTTCGTGGAGAGTGACATTAAATTAGGATGTCAACAACCTGTTTGTTAAACCCCTCTCATGATGCATACATTATTGTATTGTTAATGTCAGGTTGGTATGTCCTTTCATGCGAATACATATTGTTTGCATCATAGTAATGCTACTGTGTGTAGTTCTACAAGCTATTTCTAACAAATGGATATCCTTTTATAGAGAAGAGGAGAAAACACGAGTGCTGTCCGTTGGAACACGTCATGAGGACTTGCTAAACTGTTCCCGAACCGTAAAGTGGTGTGACCACATGCCATGGTTCTATAGATTGCCTCGTCCGCTATCGTGTGGGCATTCACTTGATTATGATATACAGTAATAGTAACAGTTACAACTAACTGTATTCCCGTCATGGATTTATTGGTGAAACAAATATCCAAATGTATGACTTTAACAATAAGCGTGTATTGTATTCAGTACTGATCATGAGTGAACCGATTCCTATCCTCGGCTCGGTGTCTATCCATCCATATATTGACATTGTTATAGTTAAGACCAATAAATGATGTTCTTGGAGTGCAAGGAACTAGCTATCAATCATACTTCAACTGCAATTAAATTTGTGCCAATTCAATCTCAGAACTAATATAATTAAATTAGCATTACAAAAATATCACAAATTTGCAATCTAAACATCGTAATATTCATATTACAGTTCAACTTTTGTGAATACAGGATATTTCTGGCAACTTCACTAAATTAGTTCTAAAATTATATTATTTCAGCGATTAATATTTCGTAGTTTCCACAATGTTATCTGACACCAAATCTGCAGACACTATATCAATATATTGCGCTCAACGTTGATGTAACCCTGTGCTGGAGGTATACGGATAGAAATACATATTCCTGGAAAAGCCATTTCAGACGCTTTATATGAGAACGTGTATGTCCTATCCTGACAGGAGATTGGTAACGTAGAAGATTTATTCGTTTGTGTAGGCATTCCAGTTCATTAAACTCGGCATGGGATCAAATCCTGCCCATTTGTTTTCATATTAGGAAACAGGCAGGCGATTTGATAAACGTAATTGATATTTTGGAATCGACGTGTTAATATCCTTTCGCTGAATGCAGTGAATTAGACGCACATTTAATACCGGTACATGGAATGCATTATTTGTCAACTGAATATGCATTGGGAATTGATCATGATAGAACGTACAGGGACAGAACGACAATTGCAGGGGAAGTAATACACTTGGAAACTAATTAAGCAAATGCAATGTTATAGTAATATCCGTATACATGCGTTCACGATATGTGTGCTTGCGCTCGCGGGTATGTGTATGTGAGAAGGAGAGAGAGAGAGAGAGAGAGAGAGAGAGAGAGAGAGAGAGAGAGAGAGAGAGAGAGAGAGAGAGAGAGAG
>JAUTBZ010123130.1:0-15691 GCA_032361785.1 Lepetodrilus galriftensis
GAAAATTACAGATTTTACCACTTTTAACATTGGGCCTATGGAGAATGACCCCCTCATTATTTTCATTATTTCGAACATTGAAACATGTAACTAATAATTAAAGCAGTCTGCCACTCACTGCAAGCTCCGCCTTCAGTCGGATCCTCATCCGATTGGTCGATACAGTCAGGCTCGCCATCACACTTCCAGCGAATGTTGATGCACGCTCCGTTCTTACACTGGAACTTGAAGTTCTCGTCGCACACCGGGGGCTGGCTGTAGTCTGGGATATCTGGAACATACGCAACCTGCCACGTCAGATCATGTCTACTGAATGAGTGGACAGCAATTGACATTACCCTAGGCAAGCGAAGCCTCGCCCCCTTGAAATGTATGGTAAGCTTTTCCAATTGCTAATCATGCAAACAGACGATAGGGTCAATACAGAACATCCTGTTGGCATTTCTTCCACTAAACATGGTTTCACGATGTCATTTATACCTGAATACAAAGTTGTCACCTTCATTATGCTAGCCTTGCAATATGTTGGCTAATCAAGTTATTCCCAGCTTTAAGTGTACCTGTATTCTGATTGGCTGATGGATGTTTCTTTTGTCAAGCCGGCTAGGTTTGCCATGTGCCGTTTAGGGAACTTCCTGGGGCTAGACTGTTTCATTCGACAGTTACCAGGCAATTCCTAGCTGGTGCACGCCACCTAGGATTTCTAGACTCGGCTAGACTGGGCTGGCCGAAAACCATTTGGTATCGAATAGACTGAGCTAGGTCCGACGGGTTGCTTTATTTGCATGCGGCCAACCACATGAACATACTCTCGAACCAGAAAAAGCGGCTAGCCGGCTATGACAAATGGAGCAGCCCTATTGCTTACCTTCACATGTGACGTTGTTGTCCTGGAGTCGTCGGCCACTGCCACAAGCACAGGACCGTCCACCGGGCACGGCCAGACACAGGTCACTACAGCCGCCGTTGTTACCCAGACACGCATGTGCAGCTGTAGGGGAAACAACTCGTATCTATAGAACCACATTGCCTCCAGTATTGTGTAGCTCTACGTGAATGATTTAAGAAAACAATAAAACGGTAATAGTTTGAAATCCAATAACCAATAATAGTCATGTTTTAATGTGGCTACAAAGAGATGTCTACTCACTGGGCATGGGCTGAGCATCCTTGTCAAACAGCAGCAGGTCAAAGAGAGGCGTACTGTCGTTGTGGAGGTGCACCACGCCGCTAGGACCGTCGGCTTTATCCACCAGACCCTTGAGCGACTCCGTCCAGTAGAGCTCCTTCTTGTACATGGCGATGCCGTAGGGGTGGTTGTGACCTTCACCCTTTAGCAGCCGCTCCGTCTGGAACACAAAGGTCATGAGGAATCACGATCCGATGACAACAATGGCCGTTACAAACAGCGGAGAACCAAGAACCTGATTTCTGGATAGAAAACAACTCAGACCTGGGTTTTCTCCTGAGATGTAGTTTTCATTTAACAATTTGAACTAATTTCTTTTTCAAGAAATGTGATTTGTTGAGTTTTCTCAATTGGTTTTTGTTTAGAGTTTACTAAAACAGATTTTTGAGTTAGTATTATGTATCTGGCATAGAACATTGATAAGCACAGTAAGACCCAGCCCAACCTCCTCCAAAGAACAGTGTTACACCTACCTTTCTGTCGGTACCATTAACATTGATACTCTCGATTGTGTCGTAGAATGCATCCGTCCAGTACAGCCTCTGATTGGGTATATCCAGAGTGAGGCCATTTGGCCACGTGATGTTCTCGGTGACCAAGGCGATACGGTCGCTGCCGTCCATAGCCGAACGTTCGATCTTGGCATCGATGTCAACGGGTGGCCGCCATAGAAGGTCGATCCAATACATGTACCTGAAATACGTATACGTCATGTTTAGGTTCATAATTGTACTAATATAGCATTAAAGCTATTAATTAATTACCCCTGGCCACCGACAATAGTGAGCAACATTCTGACAATGACATATATTTTATAAACAAATCTCCTCCTAGTGTCTTTTAATTCTTTGTGTTTGCACTAATAATATCGGTGGTAATACTTAGAATAGAGCACTATTGTCATTTCCATTGGCAATACAGCATCTTATCATTTTGGTAGATATCCCTTTCCATAGTATTTTCCTCATTAATAATACATATAGAATTTTCGATTTAATTTTTATGATATATAACATTGCATGTAAAGATCTTGGCACTATAAGCTCGATACCTAGGATTTTCTTTACACATACAAACACTTATGCAAGAGTTTAGAATAGACAACTGGAATAGGATCCTTCCAAAGGCTGCAATTGCAGGGCATGGACTACAAGTTAAGTATGGACAGGCTTGTCGGGCAGTGCTCACCCAGCCACGGGGTCTACCACGATGGATCTGGGGTGGTTTGTGTTGTTGATGACGGTGTGGGTCAGCGACGTGTTGTCCAGTCTGACCACGTTGATGGTCTGATGTCCGTCGTCTGTCCAGTACAGGTTCTTGGCCACCCAGTCAATGGCCAGACCTTCACAGCTGGTCACTCCTGTACAGAAACATAACAATCATACACCATGTATAATAGCATAGAGTGCTTGCAGCAGAAATATTAACTGTGAGTATATTAACAATCCCCATTTTCCTGTGCTTCCTTTTCATAGATCCTCTAATCCGTTTACGATATTAAGAAATTGCATTATCTTTAATGACTGATAAAGCTCTCATAAAATATCAATTATACGGTTTCTAACATGGCTGTTGAAGAAAAAATTATAAACAACAACAATATCCCATCACTGCCATGGACACCCAAATGAAACACAATTCCACCTTCAATTAACCCTCTCATTGCTGGATTACGCAGGCACTTTGGTTGTCTCCGGTTGCCTCCTGCATGGAGAGGGTTAACAGCCAAAATCAGTTAACGTTGACACGCACAACACAGCACAGTCCGCTTACCCGACTCCAGAAAGACTGTTGGCTTCTCTGCACTGTCGACATGGCGACGACCAATGTGCAGCATGCTGACGTCCGAGTAGTACACGTGACTGGTCTCTGCGTGGAAGGTCAAGGCCACGGGTCTGTTGAGGTTCTGTATGGGTTCCATGACGTCGTGGGTGATGGCGGGGTCCAGCGAGATGCCGTGCACGCTGCCCTGACCGGCGTTGGCGTAGACCAGGAACTGAGCTGGCACGTCCTCTGTGGGAGGGACAGTGAGTTAGGTCAAAGGTCGTGAACCGATACAGCTGGGTTGCACACAAATCGCGATACAAGTTTTGTTCACAAATCCCCTTACAAAATTTGAGCTAAATATGAAATCTAATTAAAAAGGTTTCTCGAGGCCTGGCCTATTATATGTATCATGAAAGAGTAGTGAAGTAGTCCTGGCATAAAATGGGGGGCGAAAATACTAAAACTATCCACAAGTTTTTTTTAAATGGTATCGTGCGGAAGCGAGTTTAGTATTTTATTTATTACACTACATGCTTAGGGATAGCCTCCATAAAAAGCATCTCAAAGTATTTTAGCAGCCCAAGTTAATAATGTTAATAGGCTATAACACAGTTTGCTGGGCAAGTGCTGATCTTGGTGGACTTACTCTCACACTTGGTGTCGTTGACCAGCTTGAATCCCGCTCTGCACGTACACGTAGCCGTGACACCGTCGTTGGGTCCGGGCATAGGGATGCAGATGTGCTGACATTTGTTGGCACAGATCTTATTCTTGTCTGAATGAAAAGAGAGGTCACCGAAATTAAACAATCCAAAGAAAACTTTTAACGTAGTAACAACATGCAGCAGAACTGGATGTCTTAAAATCAGTAGCAATCAACACCGTGCCCAAACACTCACATCCTGGTTGTTGGACTTGGTGGACAACTTTCAGCGCCTCCGGTTTCAGCAGATCTCCTTTGACCATCTTGGCGGGAGCCGTGCGGTCAAAGCGGTGCACACGCACCACACTGTGGTTCCGTAGTTGGAGGTTGGACATGTACAGGTAGTTCTCAAACAGGGTCAAACCATAGTGCGCTCGCACCTGAAAATTGAACCGAAAGTTTGTTTCACGTTCTGTGAAGTCAAAATATGTATCCACAGTAAGCCTTTTGACAACATTTCCATTAAGGTTTTCGCGTTGTTAGTCCATCACACAAATACGGCAACATCATTCACCCCTTGGTAAACATTTTCAAAAAGATGGAACTATTTCATTTTCAAGTCCCCGAGATCACAAATCTTTGAGTACATTTTCATGTTTTGTTCACAAATCTCCATATCAAATTTTAGCTGGAGCATGAAATCATACTCAAAGCCTTTAGTAGTCTCTGGAGCCGACCTGACATGGAACACCCACCGTGACATCTTTAAACACGGTCATCCTGTTCTTGCCCTCGTAGTCCGCCCTCTGGATGATGTTCAGAAAGGAGTCGCCCCAGTAGATCTGCTTTTTGGGGAAGTCCAGAGTTATCCCACTTGGATGGACAATCTTCTTGGTAATAATGGACGTAGCACCACTTCCGTCTAGATTAGCTCGTCCAATTTTGGGCTGCGATGACCAGTCGGCGTAGAATATATATCTGAAATAGTAGTGAGTGGCTGAATTATTGCTTTACGTGAGAGTGGGAATGTTGCAGTAAACCTGTTAGCACTGGCTGGTACTGACAGACAAAAGATTATAAACTGCATTGGAGTGGTACACACTGCACATCCTATCAATATCGCAACAGAAAGGCAACTTCCATGAATATTGATACCGGGCACCTAAGTCCATACGTTCTACCATTTCACTACCACCCGCTCTCGGGAGATTACACAACTTTCTTTTTTTTGGATTGAATTAGTGGGGTTTTTTTTGGTTGCAGTGGAAATATTTAATCCATACGAGATTGTACAGACAAGATAAGGGAGGTAATATCAGGAAACAGTTCGTACCCTCGGGATGCGTCTACGGCGATACTCTTGGGTCGGCTGATTCCATGGTTGATGATTGTCAGACAGTGCTCCCCAGTCACCGTGCACAGGAAGATCCGGTCACGCTTGTCGTCGGCGAAATACCAGTTCCCCGACACCCAGTCCTTGGCAATCTGACGCACGGCTGAAAAATAACACGAGAGAAATTACAAAGTGAACAGTCCAACAAGAAATAGGTGAGCTGCGTTAATAACTTATTTATTAATTCATTTCAACAACCTCACCATAGTTCTGGCGTGGTAAAACTTTATGTGGAAATTAGACGTTTTATTCATAATGATATTATTTAAATTATTTTTATTGGTATACAAACACTATGGGTGACATATTCTCGTAGCAACATAGATGATTTTATCAATCAAAGTATACTCACAACTTAACTTGAAATGTGTGGTAACTGTCCAATTCTTGGAACTGTCATCTAACTTAGAACATACTAGCTCCATTTCTCCCTTCTTTTGATTGTACGATGTCTGAAACAGAGCAAGTAACAACACTTATTGTCAAGTAACCAATACAATTAAAGAAGTTAATTTTAATTAGGTTAAACAATGATTCTACAATGCACATTAGTTATCTGGGGCCTGCTCCTTTCTAGCTGTTCTGTCTGTACTTTCTGTCCGATGCATGCATAGTTACCAAGGATCAACACCGCACAGTGTAACTGTAGATGCATCGGACAGAAAGTACGGACAGAACAGCTAGAAAGGACCAGCCCCAATGGATCACAGACCAAGGATCACGGACCAAGCTGTGTGACAACTATCACAAGAGTGTCAGCTGATAAATGATCTGCACTCACCCAGCACACTGTATTATTGCCAATGTCAAAGTCTACGGATGTGATTTTGTCGCCAACGACATTGAATGACGATGTAGTTAGAGGTTCCCCGGTTGTTAAGTTGAGCAGCATGAGATCATTGTAGTTAGCAACAAGTAGTCCCGCCTGATTGGCTGAAAATAACAACAGTCTCGCATCTTTACAAAACGTGTAACAAAATTAAATTATTTTACATTACCCAGTACATAGTACATGTGCAGACTTGTTTTCTGACAAATTTTAATGTTGTTTTGGTCAATATTGTTAATTACATATATTTTACACTCAGGACTTGCATCTTTACAAAACATGCAACATATTTTGTAAACTTAGTAGACATATTGATCAATGAAATAGCACAGACTTATTATAAGATACTCACATCTTCTTTATTCCATCCATCATAAATATTTCTATAACAATTACAACTCCTATCGCACACTTTGTTTACATTACGATAATTAACTTTACTATGATCGCTTTGTGAAACTTTCTTTTTCTCCACAGTTTGCTTTTTGGCCGACATTGTATCATGTCAAACTTTCATACATGTCTATATTCCACGACTACGACCACTCACCATTATCGGCCCTGCAGGTGGCGCTGCCGTTGTTGCCGATGTGACTGTAACCTTGGACACAGGAGCACGTGTGCCCGCCATCGCTGTTCTCGCAGAGCTGGTCACAGAAGCCGTCAAACTTACACTCGTCGAAATCTGCAGCAGACATCGAGTGGTATCGTGATTAGATTGCTGCCAATCATTTAATAATTGACACGAAGGCAATGAAAACCCAATATAAAAGCATAATAAAAAGAAGCCAGATCAGCTCTTTATCATTTTGGTCACGTGTGGTATCCCCAAATTGTACTTTTTTCTCTCCATTATAATAGGGTATTCTAATAACTAGACCGCAATCAGGATAAAACAATTAATTATGAATACGATCAGCAATTGAACATTATGCAAGTCAATGATTGCAGATTGTTTTTTTTAGGCTATGTCCCCAATGTTGTTTCAGGCTATTGTCCCAGTCTTGTTTCAGTATTGGTAACAGAGGGTTGTTTTAGGCTATCGCCCCAGAGTGTTAATTCAGGCTACCACCCAAGTGTTATTTCAGGCTATATTGATCCAGTATTATTTCAGGTTAACACCCCAGAGTGTTATTTCAGGTTATCACCCCAGAGTGCTATTTCAGGCCAATTCCCCAGTCTTGCTTCATATCAAGCCAGATCATAGGATATCGATGAACTGCATATAGGATGACATAACCGATGACACAC
Source organism: Lepetodrilus galriftensis (assembly GCA_032361785.1). Taxonomy (NCBI): domain Eukaryota; kingdom Metazoa; phylum Mollusca; class Gastropoda; order Lepetellida; family Lepetodrilidae; genus Lepetodrilus; species Lepetodrilus galriftensis. Next base: position 7,073 of record JAUTBZ010123130.1, read on the forward strand.
TTTTCTCACGCAATCCCATTAACTTCTAATCAATTCAGAGGTACAGAGGTGGTATTGGAGTGGGGATGGAGCTCAACTGTGCCTATCATATATCCATATATGAGAACATTTAATTAAAATTAATATGAACATTCAATATGGAACCTTTTTTGCGAAAAATAAATAGTCAGAACACTTGCTAAGATCATGGGCCCGTATTCCTAAGAAGTTTGTAATTACTAAGAATTTGCAAACTGGGTTTCTGCTAATGTTCATTTTTGAAGAGATCTTTCATTACTAAAAGTTCTTGGCTAAGAAGGTTCGAGAATATGGTCTCTGGCCCGTAGTCTTCAATGCATCCATTACAAGTGATTACTGCTAAAACTTCTTTCAACTCAATCTAATCATGTCCTTCATCAGACAGTAAATGTTCATGTACCGCTCAAAAATTAAAAAAGGCAATCAGCCTGAAGAATTTTACAATGCATGTGTTGACTTGGCCCTCATTGGCCCCTATTGCCTTTGAAGGTCTTTGGGAAGTGTCATTTCCATGTCTCCATGATGAACTACCATTAGGGTATCGTTTCTCTACGCTCTCATACACACTACAAGACCATAAGGACTACAAGACCATAAGGACTCTTGTAGTGATCTCTAATACTAGTATATGGGGATCGTGCACTTACGAGAGCAATATGGTCTCATAGTGGATATGAAAGCTTTGAGAAATGATATCCAAATCAACTGGGCCATGGGTATTACATTATGTACATCCAGCATTTCTACGCCATCCATTATGTAAATAGTTATTGACTTATGATGAAAGGTTATGAATATCACAAGTAGTTCATTTCTGTAATGTGAATCTGAGGCCCAATCCACAAAAATGGATTATCCTCACAATGGATTGTAAACTTATCGCAAGATGAGAGTTGTGGTCACAATTCTCAACTTCTATTAGGTTTACGATTGATCGGTGGATCGGTTCCCTGTATGATGTTTTCTCAAGGTTCTTAAGGTCGCAACAGTTGTATCAAATATTTTTATAACAAACTGAAAGTGAAAGTAACCTTGGCATCCTTACCTTCACATGTATCTCCTTTTGCTTCAAATCCTTCATCACAATAGCACTGTGGGCCTTTCATTGTTTCTTTGCACTTATTATGATAACAATCATGCCTTCTACACCCGTAATTTGCTGGAAAAAAACGAATACGACATCTATAATTAACCTCAGTGGCAAACAGGTCAGAAATATATCTCTATGGCATATACTATTACACTCGGCATTCTTAGCTTGAACTGTAAAGACACTGGCTTGCTACAGAGATGTTGGTGTTCATTGGGCTTTAAAGACACTTTCAAGTATAATGGCATTAACAACAATGTAATATACAATCTTACGATCTTGGAAAGAAAATGAGATGAAGGAGAGAGAGAAAAAAATAGGAGCAGAAAGGAGAGAGAGAGAAAGAGAGATGGAGAGAGAGAAATAGAGAGAGAGAAAGAGAGAGATGGAGAGAGAAAGATAGAGAGAAAGAGAGAGAGAGAGAGAGAGAGAGAGAGAAAGAGAGAGAGAAAGAGAGAGAGAGATGGAGAGAAAGATAGAGAGACAGAGAGAGAGAGAGAGAGAGAGATAGAGAGAGATAGAGACAGAGAGAGATGGAGAGAGATATATGGAGAGAGAAAGAGAGAGAGAGAAAGAGAGAGAGAAAGAGAGAGAGAGAAAGAGAGAGAGAGAGAGAAAGATGGACAAAATAAGCAAGCAATGTGAAATTAATAAATAAAATAAATTGAAATGCAAGACACTCTATGAGCATGCTTCTGAAGCATGGGTTTGGTGCTACATAAATGTTCACATTACATGTATTATTGTTCTCATGCGGACCCAATAGTATGCTATACTTACCACAGTGAGCACCCTCGTCGGCTCCATTGGCTGTGCAGTCTATCACAGAATCACAGACTTTCTCTATTGGAATACAGTGGTGTGTGTCAGGACACAAATACTGGTTCGGAAGACACTGGAAGCTGTCCACCTCCTCACCTGAAACAATCCAGCAACACAAATCTAGTGCAAAACCCAACCATTTCAACTCTAAGTGCACTAGTTCAAGACCGCTTGTAGTCTTAGAATTCAACTAGAAAGTTCACATTATTAACAAAGATCAATTATTGTAAAAATTCAGCATGCAAAGAATCAATAAATTTAGAACATCGCTCGATATCGAAACAGCAGTATATTTATTTAATAGAATTATTTAATGCTATTAATACCAGCCAATAGAATTCTCGGGTACGTATATTTAAACTAATCAGCAAGGAAATAAATTATGTAGTAGTAATGCAGATAGACGACTTCCACTGAGGATAAGGTCCTAAATTAAAAGCAGATGAAAACTCTCAACCAGATTGTAAGCTGAAATACATAAATGAGCAAGAAAACCTCTATTTTGCAACCGAAAATATTATTAAAAAATAAATAAATAAATTAAATAAGTCTTCTACACATTTAATATATTGAATACGACATATAAATTCATCAAATTTAACATGCCACTCTCAGACACTCCATCCTCCGATCGTGAACAGGATATTTCAATATCCAACAGGTAATGATGTACTCTTACTGGTTTCAAAGTTAAATAAATAATGGAAAGCATAGCAAGTTATAAAAGCAAAAGCAGTTAAAATATTGCCATTCATTGCTGCAACATGCCCGATGTGTGAATTAATTTGTCAGTCAAAAATATAAAATGTCAATAGCTTGATTCTTGCACAGCGACTCAATAAACACGCTAAATATCCATGAACTACATATATACTGATACTGCATCCATAAATGACATGCAGTGACACTATGTCATCAAATAATGGCATACAGTGACACTACATCATTCATGAATGACACATAGTGATACTGAACTATCCACAAATGACACATAATGACATTGCATCATAAATGAATGGCAGTGCCACTGGACTATTAATGAATGATACACAGGGACACTGCATCATAAGTAAATGACATATAGTACCACTGAAAGATTCATGATGCATATTTCTGGTGTCACTGCACATTGTAATCCACGATAACAAGACGGCTGTAAATAGTGTGTGAGATTTTCCTCTGTTCTCCAAAGTAGTTCAGTAATCTTACATGGATCTAGTTAAGACATCACATGTCCCAAACTTTCAAAAATAACCAAGTTGATACAATTAATAATTAATTAAATAATTTCATGCAAACGGTACATGTGATATATCCAATCAACAGAATCATACAATACAACACAGTACTATATTGCTAACATAGCTATTTATCAATATATCCAAGCTTTTTACAAAAACTAGAAAATTCTCTAAATATAAAACCTTCACCTTTTTTTTTTTTTTTTTTGTAAAATGACAATAGATTTACAAACATATATTGACGATGGGCCATGCACGCAAACAAAAAGCAGATGTTTTACATTTCACAAAACTCGGCTGACAAAGGAACACATAGCAACACCAAGTTAAATGAATGATTTCGTAAGTAGTATCAAAGACTGTTCTGGGGGGGGGGGGGAATCAAGAAATACAATTTAAATTATCAGGATTAAGTTAATAGATTGATTGATTGCTTACGTCACAGCGGAAATGTTTCACCCATAGGCGATGATAAGTTAATAGAGAATCTACAGTTTCCATCATCAAGGAAAACGTGAGAGATGTTTGTGGAAAAATGTCTCGCTAAAATATTCAAATTCATAACTTGCAAATTTAATTATACGTACAGGATAATAAATACTAATTGGAAATACTTCACTAGATCTTCTAATACAATTCATGCAGAGTTACAATTCCTGAAAATAATCCTATTTAAAGTTCGTGGAAATAAGTTGTTTGGGTTATTCACTGGAGCTTTGTAATCAAAATTGAAGAATTGAAATAATTCTCTTGATAAAGAAAAGATCCAAGGCCCAGAGTAAATGACTTGGTTGAGAATCTTAGTCGGATCAATTCTGGATAAAAATAGGTTCCAGAAATCTCTGGTGGTAAGCTTAGGGAAACTCACAAGATTGATTAATGTTGAAAACACTTTCCAACTTCTTATCAGTTCAGAGAGACATTAAAATCTAAAGAAATTCACTTTAAACTCCAAAGGCTACAGCAGTCAACAGAAACAAGAATAATGCAGTTTACAAAACTTCCAAGAAAGGCCAGTTCCCCAAAAAATCTCTAAGATGGCTATGAATTTACTGAAATTTCTCAACAATTCTGATGGTTAAAGAAAATAATTGAAACCGCCTTTGGGGCAACAACAGTTCATGAGCTGCAATAGTTCACAGAAAGGATGATAGTTTACTCAATTCAAATGGATATAACAGTTTATTGAAATCCAAAGGTCTAAGAAAATTATCTGAAATGTCCAAAGGTCAAAACCAATTCTCAGAAATGTCCAAAATGATAATTCTCTGAAATGTCCAAAAGTCTAAGACAGTTCACTGCAATACCCAAAGGTCTAAGCCAATTCTCTGAAATGTCCAAAGTTCTAAGCTATTCCTCTGAAATGTCAAACGGTCTAAGCCAGTTTCCTGAAATGTCCAACAAGATATACCGGTAGTAAGCTAATTCTCTGAAACCTTCAATTCTAAGCCAGTTATCTGAAATACCCAAAATTCTAAGTCAATTCTCTGAAATGTCCAAAGGTCAAAATCAGTTCCTACAAATGTCCAAAAGACCACACTATTTCTTTAAAATGTCTAAAAGTCCAAGCCAGTTCAGTGAAACACCAAAAGGTCTCTTAAATGTCCAAACTGTATCTGTAAATCCGATGGATGCCCAGACTGGTGCAAGGTGATAGTGTGTGCAATGATTCAGCGATATATAGTTATTAATAAGGTTGTTTTTAAGCAGATCTGCCGTGCTGATGCTAACTAGTTTGTGAAGAATAATCAGTTCATTCCCATGTAAACTATACATTTTAATATATCTGTGCATATTGTATATAATGTGCACTGTATTTCCATTAATGTGTGAAAAACAGCAATATGCATGTTTGGAATAAATATCAAAGTGCTCAGTGACTAACAAGCTTTCGTGGTGTGAAGTGCAGACTCAAAAGCTGACAAATGAAATGTTAATGAAATAAGAAATCATCCGAGTGTATAAAGGAATTAACAAATAAGACGTAATGCTATGCTGTTGTAAATCTGCTGGCAAACTGCACCAAATGAAAGGATGGCAAACAATAGATAAAATATTTAATCTAGTTTATGCTGCTAATTAGTAAATTGAAATATATTTGTTGTTTTCATACTGTTCTTACAGTGGAGTACAAAAGAATTGACAAAACCTATCGTAGAATACACAGGCCTAGGTGAACTCACAATGTCGATATCATAATACAAAACCAATGTATTAAAATATATATACATTATTTATTGATATATAAATAATAATGGACCAGTATCTTTTATAAATGTCATACTTTATGAATTGCTCTTCAATCATTTCTTGACAGGTCCGAAATGAATATGACAGAAATAAAATAAATGTTGCAATAATATATATATGTAGTTCAGGAAAAATATTAAATGCGTCAGAAATATGGAGATATAATGTGAATCAAAATAGCAAACGATATCATGATATATTCATAGGTCAACATGAAATACGAGTTGGCTATTTTTTGCTTGTTATAAATACATGTTGCTGAAGGAAAATCTGCCAAGCTGCTTCGGTTAGAATGGAGTGGGTTATAAATCTTTAGTCAAACTTGCCCCAGATTCACGTGAACACAAAGCTGGTGGATGAAGTGATTGTGATGTCTATAACAGCCAATGACAATCACAGCACTCTAATGAAATTATGCACACAGTATGAAAATAAGCGGTAGGACTAGTAGCATATTCACATGACCAAGAGCGTGAAGCTAAGCTGGTTGGGGTGTGTTGCAACTAAAATACACTCGTTATTAAATTTTCAAGAAATTAAAAACTAATTCATAAATTATGAAAATTACTACGGTATATCCCTAGCAGAACAATATAAAAATAAATAAATAAATAAAGATTTGATTAACTTTACATGAAAGAACACGTCTCTGAATTTTGAAATAAGTGTGCAAATTAACAAAAAAATAATTTAATAAAATATTGAATAGATGCGACTACTGTTGGTATATGAGAGTTTGCAAAGCACCCTTGGTTCAGCCCCACCCTGTAGCACAAAGAGTGATGTAAGTGTTATGGTTCTGGCTGAATACCGACCTCTTGCATGGGTTCCACTCTTATGTTTGACGCCTGGGTGACAGTAGGATGCCATTAGTATAGAAACAGGTAACGGACACGCCAAGTGGCAAAACACCCTGCATTCACATTGACATTCATCAAAGTCAAAATCAATAATAACAATAATAATAATAATCGTCATCAGAGAGATAACGATAAATTGAAATATTTTAAAATTGAAAAATGTCATTATGAAATGAAAGGAAAAATATTAAGTTTCTGAGGGATATTCGTTTAAAAACTTGCCAAGGTTTAAAATGTTCATTCATGCAGGGCATTGCCAATTGCCAGTATCAAATATGTTACTAACAACTCCAACATATAGATGCTGCACTTTTCTACAAAATTTACATTCAAATTCCACATTTTTAACCTAGTATTTGCAAGCATTAGAACATGTATTTTAATTAAACATTTATGAACCTCCACAAATAGTTAGCTAGAGGTATACATGCTTGACTGGCCTAAATGATTTTCAAAATGTAAAATCTTGAAAAATAAAATGTTTCGGTGATAATTTGTTCTAGGAATAAACTCTCCCTGCTGGATTAGGCACAGGCACTGCTCTTTTGGGCATCTCCAGTTGCCTCCAGCATGGAGGGTTAAATTGCCTCAAAAAGTGCAGCACCTAATTGTTAATAACTCAAAATGCTGAAAGAGGAAGGATTATGACATGTGTAAAATTATTTAATTCATATCAATAAATAATAGTCTATTAAATTCTTATCAACTAAATTTGCAAAATTTCAAACTGTCGGAATAAAATTATTCAATTCCTCTAAAACAAATTAAAATTGACAGACTGAAAAATCCATTAGCGTGAAAGTTTAAGATACCCAAATGATGAAAATTGAAGTTTACAAATAGATTCAAAATTGTATGACTACTTTTTCATAACCCAAATGATGAAAATTGAAATTTACAAATATATTCAAAATTTTATGACTACTTTTTCAATTAGACCTCACAATACTTATTATAACCCAGTGTAGTATTTATTCGGTTAATACTATTAACGTCACCTGTTTATCAGTGTTAACATTATGTGGCATGCACTAGTCCATGCAGACACAAATATTCAACAACCATTCTATGTTAGAGAGAACTGTCTAGCTCACAAACAAGCAGACATTTTGAGAAATGATAGGCAGAAATTAGATACACAAACACAACATTACAATAGTTGTGCAGCAGCGAACTACAATTAATTTAGAGAATTTATAACAGTACTGATTAAGTGCATCACACTAACTTCTAACATTTTCCAAGACGTCAATTAGAATCGCATAAATGCAACAACACAAAACTTCTCATTCTTACATTTATACATTTAATCAAAATTAAACACATTCGATTTCAAATCTACGTATTTACGTGACATTTATCGTTTTTAGACAGGACACAGACATGAAAGGAAACAGCTTGCAGATGCCAGCAAAGGGGAGGTAAATCAGTTCTACACCTGGTATTAATTTGGGGACCGCTATTCTAGCTAGCCGAGACGGAAGCAATACTGTTGGATATCAATGTTTAGGGGAAATACAGACACAGAACCTATTGGAAACTTTGCACATACAGGTTCAAATCACTTGCCACAAAATATTCACCTGTAAATTTTCCTAAAATTAATTTTGAATGATTCTATTTTTTAGACATTTAATGTTGCGTATGCACGACGACCAACACTCACATTCTTTGGGCGACTCGTCAGACCCATCGGAACAGTCTTTCTCTCCGTCACACACGTGGCCTTCCGTTATACAGAAAGGCGTTCCTTTTAGGCAGTGGAACTGTCCCGCCATACACGACGGAACTCCTGCAAAAGAACGACACCTTAATAAATATATTGCCATCATAAACGTTAGTGGAACTGTCCCGCCATACACGAATGAATTCCTGCAAAACAACAAGACCTTAATAAATATATTGCCATCATAAACGGCAGAGGAATTGGCAAACTTCAATCGGTCGTTAGTTGGGCATCGATACCATATTTGACCTTACAATGGAAAGCTTTCTATTTAGAAATCATAGGTGGCAATCAATAATGCTATCTTTAACCCTCTCCCTGCTGAAGGCAACTGGAGATGCCCTAATGAGCAGTACTTTTGCCTAATCCATCAGGAAGAGTGTTAAAACCTACAAGATATTGTGTACATGGAGTATTTAGGACACTCATTATAAAAGTGATACGGTTAGTGATTGTTGTTGATTTGGGGTTTAAAGTCACTTTCTAGAATCTTTCCGGTTAGTGATGAATACATGCATAATCAACAAAATGAATTAAGCATCAGTAGCTTTTCTTTGGACATACAGTGCTCCCTCGATATAACGCCCTTCGATGCACCGCAGATTCGGATAC
>JAUTBZ010123141.1:0-14214 GCA_032361785.1 Lepetodrilus galriftensis
TGTGTGTGTGTGTGTGTGTGTGTGTGTGTGTGTGTGTGTGTGTGTGTGTGTGTGTGTGTGTTTGTGTGTGCGTGCGTGCGTGCGTGCGTATGGTATGTGTGTATACGTGTGTGCATGTATTTATGTGTGTGGGTTGTGAACGGTGTGCATGCATGTTGTCGTTATATACTTAGTGCGCATACATTTATGTCTGTTGCGTGAGGCGTCCATGGGCTGGTAGAGAAGACTTGTCTGTAACTGACGACGACACATTGCTGTTAACAGCGGACAAATATTATGTTGCTGCAACAGCAAGGACATATTGCTGACAACAGCAAGGACATATTGCTGACAGCAGCGAGGACATATTGCTGACAGCAGCGAGGACATAAAATATTATTGCTGACAACAGCGAGTACGTCCACCGCTCATCGAGCACGTTATCGTGTCCTCTCACTAGATATCTCACCAGGAAATCCAAACTTCCTAGCTTGCAGTAAGATGAACATATGCAAGACGAGCAATTGTGTTCTAATTCAATACCGGTACACTGTACTGTGATGTAGGCCTACAATGACTTGCACAGTTAATGGAACAGAGATAATAGGGCCAGTAAGTCTCGTCGGGGTCATTTCCGGTGACAGGAAGAATGTCGACGGTTGATATGAATGACGTCTGAATCGTGACGTTTCCATGCGAGTTCACAATGGGGTATCGTCAAATGTGTAGCGCATTTAGGTGTTTGACCAGTTCATGTCACCGGATAGTGAATGAATATCCGGCTACCTCGTGCCCACTTACGGCTCCTATGATGTCATACAAGAATTGAAAGAATCTCTTGACGAGTCCTGTGATCAGACGACAGCTCAGAGTCACATCTTTCTGCTGAAGTTATTTTCTTCTCCGTCTATTGTCATACATATATGTTCAGGTGCCCGTTGCACAACGCTCGTGTAGGCTACAACTATCGTAACGTCAACGCTTTCTATTGTTGCGGGAGCCCAGTTACAGCTATTGTAGCGCTACAAGAGTGTCGTGCAACGGGCACCAGAACCCTGCAGAATTATTGCGATGTCCTTTACTCACGTATTCTCAATGAGAAGATCTGGCAGCCACACCTTGGTCTGCGATACGGAGATGTCCTCGACCCCGCCGTAGTCGCTGGCGTTCCACCTCAAGAACTCGTCCCTCCATTTCTGACAAAGCAATTTAAAGGCATACAATCACGGTTTCTTGACATATCATGGTCAAGCGTGTTTTACCTGAAAGTATATGCTTTTGAGTTCCATACACACGCATATAATTAGGCAACCAGCTACATTTTACGAATGTCCCATTTGTTGAAGATGGTCAGAAAATCCAATGACGACCATGATGTCGACGGCACTTACTAGTACTTCCTGGAACATTTATAACGTTCCATGAACAGTTTCGAACTCAGGGTAAACCTTTCACGACGCTCTATTATCCACTAAGAGAGCATAACGCTCTCTTTATCCATACCTAATACACTGCAAAGAGAGCGTTATGGGTCACTTAACGGATAAGAGAGCGTTGGATTCCGAATTCCGATGATCTTGCAACTGCGATCAAGTAATGGTATAGATAGTAAACCGCCCAATGATTATTATATTATAATTTAATTACTTAATTAGTGACGCAATTCGCCATCCTTGAAATTTAAGCTAATTTGTGGATGCTATTGATGCGCCTCAACTCCGAAAGACTTATATTACATGAGTGTGACAGCTCGGCAAATCGGTTAAACATTTAATTCGGACGTTTTGTATTTCTCCGGGATGGTCTCGCGATAACATACGAGATGTAAACGAATTTTCTCTCGGCTATATTCCACTCCAGTACGCAGACCTAGACGATTCCGCCGCGGCTGATAGAAGATAATAACGTTTCCGTCTGCGCTGCATAACGATGCCTCCCCGATACCTCGTTTAAGTAGATTGGCGTTAATTTAGCGTAATTAATTGCATTGAGCTACGCCGTAGATGGAGTAGTCGGTTATCAGTGCCAGAGCGGTCCAATCAGGATCCAGTATTAGGAGTAATTAGTTCCGATTTCAGACGTTTAACTCGGTTATCCGTCCGTTTGCCAGTTCCGTGTTGAAGGAAGTGACACCGCGCACCTGGCTACGTGTATGGCACTAAATAGCTGTGGTACTTCCGGTAGGAACCAGCTGATGGTGTGAGGGGCGTATTCGAACTGCAATTAGCATGAAACCAACCATTCAAACGCGGGAAATATAAGTACGGATCGAAAGCATTTAGAAACAAGGGGGCCTTTTCTCGAAAAGTTCTTAAGAACGTTTAGCCTAAGAACAGGGGCCCGTTGCTGAGAACAGTTGCAGCGCTACAATAGTTGTAACTGGGCTCCCGCCACAATAGAACGCTTTTACATTACCCAATTGTAGAGCTTTACATGTACAGTAGTTCTGAGCAACGGGTCCCAGTTCGTAGACATACTATAAGAATAGTTAAGAACTATTAGGCTATGAAGTTCGTAAGAATGCTTGGGTATAAACGTAGTATACTGCAGTAGAGGTATTATGATTTTACAACGATCTTATTGGTGAGACGAAACATTAAAACGGGGAAATATTAGTGTAGCTCGAAAGGATTTATGAACAAGAAATATATTTCCCAGGAATAGTTTAAATGTATTAAAGTATAATATAGATCCTTTGAAGGATTTGCTCCCACCATGAACATGCGATCCTTAGAAGAATATTTACAAGGTTTCAGCCCCAACTCATACAGTTGACAGTTGAGTAACCGCTTCATAAAGTAATGTCTATACTTTGCGTGATTGGTATGCCACGTGGTGCTGTAAACAGAGATCATACTCGATAGTGTATTATTAAATAAAAAATCTAGTCAATATTTGTACTTAAAATGTGTCATGAGAAACTATTTTGTGTAAACAAATATTCTCTGGTGTGTTTTCTGTGCTATCTGATGTACAAACCTGCCATGAGTATTATCGACTTTTTATGTCTCTGTACGGTACGTATTCAAATAAATACTTTAGATAATTAACTTAAATTGTTATTCATATCCTGATAGTCCCCAACACTACTATAGTCTGTATAAAGTACAGCGCATATGTATACTTAAACTACAGGGCCGGTATTCATAAAGGGGCTAGGTCCGTTTTTGCTGTATAATATATTTGGTCATCAAAAACTGACTTAAGCCCCTTTATGAATACAGGCCCTGTATTCAATGAGTGTTTATTCAGTGGGGTGTATTACTATACATTTTTTACAATGGTAAACATTCCACGTAGACATTTACGAACACGAGACGATTAAACGTCCTGGGTAATTACTGTTACAATCCTATGCAATATTCTTCAATAATGTGTTGCAGACCTTCTAATATTCATCCCTACGGAGCTCCATTGGCGCCAAAAAAACGCAACGTCATCAGTTTACTCTGTGGGGTATCTTCTGATCCCGCGAGATAACGCGGAACGATCCTGTGCAACTGACGTTCGATATTCCCAGTTTAACTAGCTATCTGCCGGATTTTCTAATACAACATTTACGCTTTCCTTATTTAAAGTGGCTAATGCGAGTTACCTAACGCCTTGTCGCAGAATTGCAAATCAGGAACATATGGGATCCGGGCAAATTGGCATTGATGAAACTGATCGAAAAATACGACGTGATTCTCATTTTATTTTATTTTTGTTTGTTTTTTAAAAATTAAAGCTGTACAGTTTTTTAGCATGGCATTATTAAGCTTGTATTACGATTGTGCAAATAACGAATCCAGAGTCAACAACGCTAGAACATAGGCGCGAGCAGACAGTTTAATCTTTTGTCGGACTCAACAACAAATTGTGACAGTTCCAAATAAATATAAACGTGGATGTATTATAAACTTCAGAATGTAAGTTTTAAAAAAATAAAAAATAAATAAAGATTGAAATAGAAATGTTTTCACTCGCATTAAATGGAGTTAGCACATTAAATTGGTCTCGTTTTAATTTCTGGATCTAAGTACAGTATTAGAATATGTCATAATTAGTTAGCAATATAATGGTGGAAGTTCAACAATTATACTCACAATATTCATCCACCCACTTGTGGTGAGTACTTGCTTTTTCATATCCTGAAATATGATTAATATAAATATGTAGTGCCACAGAGAAAAACAACAACAGAGACGCTGAAGAATACACTGTATATCATTAATATAGTGAGTGTACGCTTGCCAGTCTAGTATGTGTACGCTTGCCATTCTAGTATGTGTACGCTTGCCAGTCTAGTTTATGTACGCTTGCCAGTCTAGTATGTGTACGCTTGCTAGTCTAGTATGTGTACGCTTGCCAGTCTAGTTTATGTACGCTTGTCAGTCTAGTATGTGTACGCTTGACAGTATAGTGTGTGTACGCTTGACAGTCTAGTATGTTGTGTATACTCACCAGATCGTGTATCATGAGAAGAAACAAGGACAGTCTCACGGAGACGCTGTGAGATTGGTTGTAGACTGGAGGGATTATTTTGTTGTATTTGCTGAAGAGGGTTTCGTGTAGACGGGCGACGTCATCAACGCTAGCCGTTATTACTGCAACATAATAATAATAACAACAATATAACGGAATTGAAATACACAACACATCAGCTATGGAATAGGCATTGCAATCCATGTCCTTAACTGTGTGTTATATGTCCAATACTCATTACTAGATAAACTAAAGTATGTTTTTCAGTAATATCTGTTTCATTGCATTCTAGAGCGTTCACAATTCAAGTTACGTTATAAAAAATATCGCATTTGCTTTATATTGTTTGGCAAAGAGTTCCAATACGGTAGTATTCCAACTTCCTGAAAAGTAGTTTTACGTTAGGATACACATAATGAACTCCAGGTGACGTAATGACGCATCGTGTGCTTTAACTACAGCTTTTCTTCTTTAAAATGTTATGTATAATTATTTATAAGATCTAGAACTTCTATATCTAAAAATGGATGAATTCTTCTGGCTAAAAAGCATGAGCGTTCTTAATGTACATGAAACATTTTTTTTAATATCTCAAATTATATTTATAAGTATTTTGAATTTTATTAGAATTCATTTCTCCTCTTGTGCACCTCATCATTACAGGCAAGTAGAGTGTGAAATATACATGCAGAGTTCCAATAAAGTAGCATGGCAATGGGAGTGGCTAAACAAAATGTATAAGCACAGGTCTGGTGTCAGCCAACATCAGAACAATTTTGGACGTTCATACTAAAACGATGACTGTATAATATATATCCCAGATTCTCGTATTATAGAATGACAGAATAAAGAAACAGGAGAGATAAGAACATATTTAGAATTGGTCCATCAACATGCAAAACATGCTTAGAGTGTTTAAACTTGGGGGGCATCATACAGTCCAATGGTCTAATTAATATATCATAGTCCAGATTGTGATGATCGATTCAATTTTTGAAAACGAAATTGATATCACGTTTCTTGCTTAAGTTATCCACTGAACGTTGCGTTTCTGAATGTCCATGATTATCGTTTGACGGGTATTGTTGCCGCCATGTTTTTTTGATACCCTGTGATTGAAGACTATGCCGTGGAAAGGAAATGGCGCCCAAAAAAGGATGGAATTGTGTATTGAAGAATACCTGTACAATGTACGGGAACAATTGGCTCTAAATCAATTGGTTGGTAATAAAGTGCTCTTGAAAGGAAATCTCTGGCCACCAATCAATGTTTATTCGACTAATGTGCTCTCAATTTGCTTATTGAGTGGACGCCAAAATCTACCGCTGCGCATGTGCAAAAAAAAAGGCTACACGAGTTTATTTCTCCTTGAGGTTCAATTGAATAGAGAAATTAAAATCTAGTAATATACTCCTGTAAAGGTTTAAAATACTTTCGGGTGATGATTGGGTGGAGAAGGGTTCATGGAGAGCTTTCCGTTGTGACCTGTGTGTAATTGAAATGCATATTTAGAGAGATACATACACATTTGAACACTCACAGATACACAGACACACAGGCACACAGGCACACACACACACACACATACACACACAGTCAGTCAGTCAGACATACAAACTCGTACACGAAAACACACACACACACACACACGCACACACATACACTCTCTCTCTCTCTCTCTCTCTCTCTCTCTCTCTCTCTCTCTCTCTCAACATACCTGAATCTTCCATAATTCTGTCCGAGATATTGGAGATATTTCCCTTCTCTTCGGTAAGCTCCTTCTCCACTGAAATGAATATAAAGTCGTTGTATGAGTTACACTCTAAAACATATTCACGCATCATGTACCACGCCCCACAGTCTTACAAACGGTTTTCCATAATTGAAATATTTACGACGGTTTCCATAGATAACCAAACCGTCGTAAATATTTCAATTATGGAAAACCGTTTGACATATTGGAATAGTGGAATAAGATCGTATAGTTCAACCATCCTTAACGCTAAACGAGGCCATATAAAATATTATACAAGCTTAGGTTTACTTTGTGACACCCCACGTCTTTTAACTCGTGTTAAATAATGTATGATTCATATTATCAGAACGTTTTAAAACATGTTATGGCACGACCTATTCATAATCGATGCCAGATAGTTATACCTTTGTATTCCTAGTTGTAATGTCTAGTTAGGAACATATTGAAAACTACTGTGACCTGTATAAACTGTAGCTTGTTGCCAAATATATTTGTGTAGATATATCAAATGTAATTATTCTGTCAGATAATCATGACACATGTCAACAAAACGTAATTGTATGCCTTAATGCATTTATTAGTGATAGTATACTATAGTAGGATAATATATACATACCTTTGTTGTTGTTTGTTTCTTCACTGTCACTCTGAAATAAATAACAAAAAACGTTAAAATTAATATAATTAAGAAACGGCCAACGCCATGTTTGATTTCATAAACAGCTTATAAATTCTACGTATATGATGTATTTACTTTTTATCTCTAAACATCCATTGGTGTATATTTACAGCTTGATTACGAATCCTCATTCATTTCTGTCTGGGAAGAAAACTGTATACAAGTACGCGCATACTAGGTTCATTCACATAGCCATAGGTTCGTGCCACCATTCACAGAGTTTAAACACAGCACTATGGTGTTTATGAAGTATATTAGCATACGTCATTCAAAACCTTAATTGCAGTTGTAACGGCTTCCTTGTAGATGTATCTCATTGAGCAAACTCAATGGACGTTGAATGAGTCAGGCAACTCCTGTAAAGTACGCGGTTAAACACAACTGAGAAAGGGAATACCGTAGAGGACTTCTTAGCCCGGGGGGATATGCAGCTACATTTTTAATAACGGCATCACCACAAAAGTTCAGTTACCTAAACGAGAATCCCATGACGCCATGCCTCATTCAACTTAAATTTAATGACCGTTTTTATATTCATAGAACATAAGCCTTCTCAGCTCTTAAGATTAAATAATCATGAACGTTCTTTGAAATTTGAGGGCTATTTCCAGTCACAAGACGCTCACGGCACTCTGAAGAATTGATTCAATGGATACACAAATGAACATTATTCACGTTTGTTTTATTTGTGATCGATTGAAGGTGTAATTGTAAAATCGTATAGAATCTTTCCAAATAGAATCATAATAAAAGTTTAAATATCAACGCAAGATCAAATTTCTAGTGTGTATTATTTAATTTTTATTTTGTAATTTTATGTTTTAAAAATATATTTTTGTTCTAATACTGTGTAGTGCATACTATTAATCAATATTTAACTTTTAGAATGTTTTTGTATAGTTAATTGACATTATTTCGATTGAATTAAAGTATTAATAGGTGGCTGTTATATTAGGAAAAGAAATAGTATTCATGTTACAGATATGATCGAATTAGTCTTACAGGTAAATATGATATGTACAAGATATAACCGCAATTAAAACGTAATATATTACTGATTGGACACATGTGGGTTTATATTTACATTTTATTATAAATAAGTCAGTAACCGCCAAAATAAAAGTCCGACAAATCATGCATTGATTATCATTAGACAATGTTGTCGCATCACATCGGTGATAAAATAATAATCAACAGAGATAAGACCAAGATGATCATGAGGGCTAGATTAGTAGTCAAATGACATTTCGTCACCAGCCTGTAACACTTTAGTTAATAACATGAACCGAATGAAATTAATACCGGGATAGAATTCTCATTACGGCATTAGCAGCTGGTGGATAGCTGATGATAGTAATTATCCTGCGAGACAAGCTGCGAACCCTTGCACTTGTCGCGGGAAGTAAGGCGAAGCGACTTCAACAGAGGTTTGACAGTTAGAAGAAGAACTATCTAAACGAATAAATGATGTTAGACAGAGCGTACAGAAACACGAGTGTGTAGTTGCTAATATGTACTCATCACTTAATTGGAAATTCAGTGTGTGTATTCCCCGGTTTACTACACGATTATGACTCCTAAAACTGAGCGCAATGACGAGGACGGTATAATGAGTATGATTGCGTGTTGGTTATATGTACTATTTGTAAATATTCTATGTTCGACATAGGAGCTTGCTAATTAGGACACAACTGTTTACCATGAAAGACTGAGGTACTTCTCTATTCAAACGGAAGTTAAAATAGTTACCGTTTCTTTTATGGGGAGGTCTTTCTCAGAGATGCTCTCCGGGAGTTCCTTATGCTCATCAATGCTCTCATTACACGTGTCGTCACAGGCATCACAGTCTGTCTTACTGACGTCATCGTCAGACCCCATCATCTTCTCGTCGTCGGTGTCGTAAGTGACGTCGATCTCCTCGTTTTCCTCATCGTCCTGACTTCCGCAACTCTCGAGATCGGCTCGTTCTGACTCCGACTGTTCGCCCGAGAGCGCTTGCGCATTGCGTCCCACCGGCCGGAAGGCGGAAAGTCTGTCATTTTGGGACTTTTCGTTCTCTTCGCCATCTTGGCTGGCTTTCTTCTCAGAAGGTACTGTAGTTCTTGCTAAAGAGTCCGTTATCATATGTTTTGACATGTTGGAATAATAACCGTTTCTCATTGCCCCGGATCTCGACAGGGCCAGAGTATTTGCCCAGAACAGGTCGTAGGAAGGGAAAGCGATGTTGTTAGGGGCCGTCCAGGGAGAGGGAGACATAACGGGCTTCGAGAGATCCGTCGGAGAGTCTTTGCTCTGTGGTTGAGGGTAAGCGTACGAGTTATTCACAGTGTTGTACGGGTATTGTTTGTTGGGTGGTGAGAACATGCCGAATGACGGGTACTGGGCAGGGTAAGGCTTGTTAATAAACGGGGTATCAGTAGACAATTTCGGTTTTTTATTAACATTGTTATTCGAGTGACTTGAACGGGATGAAAACGAGGTCGTTGTTATACGTTTTCGACTGCCGCCATTAAACATGGCCTTCACGTCTTCCCAGAGAAAGGTCGTATTGTCCGCAACACCGTCCACCAGCTTCAAATGACGTCGCCAAGAGTTGAAATTTGCAGCATCGGGATGACTGTACTTCGCATCCGGCGCCCGATGGAAGTGGAATATGAATTTATTTGGGGAGAAATATATATTGCAGTATCTACATTTTATACACTTGGCCCTGGAGCTGTTGTATCTCGACGGCTCGAAGTTCCCTCTACAGCCCCACCCGCATTCGTGATGCACGTCGAAACTGAAGTCCTCGGGAAGCTTCGGCGGGAGGTTGTCCTCCAGGAAGGATTTGACGAGTCTCTCGGCCTCCCTTTTCGTTATCATCCCGCACCGGCGAGAGGACACCGGCATTGCCCCAGCTCGTCTGAGGATCTCCAGTTGCACAGGCGTGCATTGAACACAGGTGATGCCCAGGGCCACCCTTCTGTTGTGGATCTCGTTGTAAGAGTAGCTCTTCAGATGTGTGTTGGAGATCTGGGCGAGACACAGACGCTCCTTGCTGTCGATGTACAGGGAGACGATGGGGATGTTGTGCAGCATCACCGTGGAGACGTGGTTCTGTCTGGTGTGGGAGGCATTGCACGAACTCGTGTGGTTCCCTGGTATGGAGATGGGTTGAGGGGAGCAGCTAGAGGCGGGTGACACCGGGGCAGACTGGTGCTCATCCGTCACACTACCCTGGAGGTCGTCCAGCTTGGGCACTGGTGACATCTCGCAAACTGATGATGCCTCGGCTGCAAGAAAATTAATTCAAAGTTTCAGTTACCGACGACCTGGCCTAACTAGTGTAACAATGGTAACGCTATCAAACACTCGGTATTGTCAGGGAAAATATAGTTTAATGCATTATGTTGCGTGCCACAGACATACGTTGTCGGTTCTTTATAGTCTAGTTTAGTTTAGTTTAATCCTATTTTATTCACAATAGAATGGGATTGGGTACAAGTTATGCCAACTTAGGAGAAAACCCGCTCTTTATAGTCGCAGACAGATACCATGTATTCATAAATTCTGAGCAGGTACCATATACCGTATTCCTAATTTCTGAGCTTATTAATATTAAGCTACAGGTACCAGGTATTCTTAAATTCTGAGCTACTTTATATTCAGCTATATCCGTTGTTCATGTTTCTACAGAGAGAGCTATATTTCGCCGATATATGCCACAATAGCATTACTTTCGTCTTGGATTGGTTACACTACAGAGAGTGTCTAATTCAAAGTGATAACAGTAGGCTAACTCATATAGATTTGGAAGAATACCCTGAAAAACCCGTTACCCTTGTTATGGTGGCTGTATTTTTTATGTTCTCTTAGCAACTCGTAAAATGTTACCTCACTCTGAATGAAATCAAACACCGAAAATGGCATCTTCTTTCAATGGAATTCATTGGGTATTTGTTTTGAGATAAGCTAAAGACATCGCCAATACAGCTACATCTCGGTTACGTTAGCGGAAA
This sequence comes from Lepetodrilus galriftensis, assembly GCA_032361785.1. Classification (NCBI taxonomy): domain Eukaryota; kingdom Metazoa; phylum Mollusca; class Gastropoda; order Lepetellida; family Lepetodrilidae; genus Lepetodrilus; species Lepetodrilus galriftensis. Next base: position 10,880 of record JAUTBZ010123141.1, read on the forward strand.
TCTTTACTGAATGCCATTTGGGGCTTATTTTTGTTATACATGTATTAATTTATACCGGAAACGCTTTCCACATAGCAAACAGTGATTACTTTCACTTTGTTCAGCCGAGTGAATGAAATGAACATCAGAAAAAAACGAAAATCTGATAACGAGTAGCAGCAGTAACAATATACTTATTATTTATTGACGATCCTTTCGCTATGCCTCATTCAACGTTAGACAAAAGAAACTTTAAAATCGTTTTACATTAATAGGAAAAGTCTCAGGTTTATTGAGCTTAATGGCTCTAGTACATGCGTCCCTGAATGCTCGAAGCAATGTTCCTATTAATACAACGCATGCCAATTACATATGCCACTTCTTAGTCTCTTTCACTGGAGGCTAATTTGTAATTCATTTATTTAAAAGAATTCATTCTTCAAATCTACAATTAAAATTACATGACGATACTATTAATAAATATCCCATTGAAATAGAGCTCTACTATAGCATGTTTTCAAACTCACTAAACACATATTATATCAAATAGCAACTGACTTTTAATTTGAATTGCTATTTTACAGATTTCAAACCAAAATTACCTGTTATGACTGGCATAAACTTATAATACGTCATAACAATTATTTTAATGTACGTTAAGATGGGGATTCCTTACATTAATAATGACAAACCGAGATTACGAGGTCATGCTCAGATAAAATGTTTGGGAATTTGTGAACAAATATTTTAATTTGAGCATTAAACCATACTCAAAAACATACGTATCCTCAGTGTCTGCTTCCATAATTAAAATATACAAAAGTACGGATTGATAAATAAAAAAATGCATATTAATGACCCCTCCCTTTGCCATCATGATTGAAAAATGTTCAACTAATGCCTTCATAAATGTTCAACTAATAACATAATAAATGTAATCGCTAGATTGACTAATATCCAGTCTGACACACCCACACTATATCACTATAGGTAATTGTTCTAGATCCCACTATCAACCAGTGCAATAAAAGTATAAACTTCCTATTTACATACATGTTTGTCCGATTATGACGCATACTAAAAATCGACAATAGCATCATATCAGCTAATTACTAATTCACATAATGCGGGTTTTTTCTTTCAGTCTGCAATAAATTAGTATCATGTAGTTACCTGTCAGTTACATTCTCAAACTCTCACGAGTCTTTACTTATTCACTTATCAAAATCTTGCAATTTTACATTCAAAACATTCTTCTCTGAAAGGGTAATATATAATTTAAACGTGTTAAGTGTATATCACAATTTAAATGACTAATCGTTAACTGACAATATAATATGTGTTATTCGTACTAATGAGAACACCCTAGGCATAAACAATAGGCACTAGTCAATATATACTGCGTACACGCATACCGACCTCAATTCTACCCTCATGTATTAATTAATGCGTGAAGAAAGTACAATGGATAGTGCATGTATTTGCAGAGAACGTGTGAGTCCATTTGTAAATCATTTGCATTCTTTGTCACTACTGCTGCGATCTGTCTGGTTTACGTATGCATGTTAAAACAATTATATGACTGGGGTGTTCCACCAGTGCCAATACATCACGTGAAGACAAAACTATAGTGCGCCTTTTACTGCCATAATAATGAGTTAATTATTGGTTTTAACTAAACTACAAGAAAAAAAGCTTTAACACTTTAATGTATTCTGTTAAGAAAGGTAACTTCGGGAGTGGTGGTTTTATTTTGTGTTTATTGTTTTTGTATTTGTTTACTTGTTTGTGTCTTTGTTGAATTTATTCCTTCTCTCTCTTTTATTTTGGGCCAAATCCCAGTTGGTGTCATTGTATTGTGTTTGTAGAACGATGTACTTAGTGCTTAGTTATCGACTGAAATAATTAACATACTTGTCTCAGGATCATTATCTTTCAACATCAATCTAATGTTGGCATAGTTAAACTCACGAGTATATCAAAATTGTATAGCAAGTTCTTCCAAATCCAATTACTGTTGCACGTTACTAAAAGAAATATATATTTTAGATTCTATTTAAACGTACTTTAAAATATAATTCAATTTAAAAACGTATGGAGTTGGCAACTTTCTGTAGGATATATTATTATAATTGTTGAACATATGCTAGAACACATTCCAAATGTCCAGTAATACGCATAGTATGATTAATGATATTTCTAACGAATGAGTGCATATCATACCTCAATCAACCAACGCTTATCGTTCTAGATTGTTATTGCTTAAAATGTGTTCGATAGCGTCATACCTTGTACATGATTAATTTGCAACTATATTGAGGATAAATAATGATGACTTATTTCTAGTAGACATGTGTCTATGTATGTTTTCATTATTATATATAAAAGTGTCGTTAAGTGTTTTTTGACATACAGGAAATGTTTTATGAATAGTAATCGAATACGTACGCGGAATATATTTTAAGCATATGTTAATACCACAAGGAAATGGTCGTACATATTTAAAGAATCAATTGTCACACATTTTAAATCTTATACATTGAAGTTTCCACGTTGTCTTTATAATTAATAATGCAATAAATGCAATCTTAATGGGACGGTCACGTGGGACAGCCCTCATTGTCACATCTGGGTTTTTTTGTCTTGCTTTTCCGTTTACCGTTAAGCTTTATGCATTCATGCAGATACCAAGCTATAACGTACCCCTTCTGTGCAGTGGGCGTAATTAATTCTACACGCGGGCAACCAGAACAGAAAACTATCCAAACATTTCACGAGACAAAGAACCATCCAGAGGTGAATGTTGAAACAATACATTTTCCTTTTTTAAATGGAGGGGGCGATAATGAAAAAAAAAGTACGGAAGGTCAAATTTCTGTAAATCTGTCGCCATATGGCAGACAGGCCGCTGCAAGGAATTCTTTGTACGCTGACGGGTCGATTTCCAGTTTTGAGATGTGATTAACCGCAGTGTCGGCACTTAGCGTTTAATTACGGCTTGTTTTGGACACAGTTAGCATATGGCACAAGTCTGCTTTATAGACAGCTTTCATCATAGATTACCGGTACCCAGCCCGCCCTCAGATAGCTGCGCCGTTCAATGGAAATTAGATGGGTGATGGCTTTAACGTCTTCGTGCTCCCATGACGCTCACCCTTTGTCGTCGTGCTCTTGCCGTCGTAGTGCTGCTACGCACTAATGGCTTCCAGCACGGTGTTTTATTTTTACACGCAGGATAAACGGGGCGTTGTTACGCTCGTTTTTCTAAATGGGTAGGTAAATATAAAAGGAAAGTGTGTGTGTGTGTGTGTGTGTGTGTGTGTGTGTGTGTGTGTGTGTGTGTGTGTGTGTGTGTG
>JAUTBZ010123152.1:0-15688 GCA_032361785.1 Lepetodrilus galriftensis
TGTGTGTGTGTGTGTGTTTGTGTGTGTGTGTGTGTGTGTGTGTGTGTGTGTGTGTGTGTGTGTGTGTGTGTGTGTGTCCTTATAACCACTGGCGAATTATACGAATTTACATTCAAATGTAAAATAAAGATTATTGTTGAGTGCTCCTTCTATAAACTTGTATTGTCTAGTGTGCATGTTCAGTTGATCACTGTTCACCTCCAGGCGTTAAGATAATAGTAACTGGATATAGCCTTCGATCAAACAAAGCAGTACGTTAAAGCTAGTGATGGCTGGATCGATACCTGCATATATTAGTGTATTTACAAGTGTCCTAGTATTCATGAATCATCGGTGGTTTTGCCGCGAACCTGGACTATTTTCGTATCCATTCAAAATCAAAATTCAGAAATATTCAATTAATACTATCTTCTAAAACGGTATGCGTAGATACATTAGAATAGCTTAGTATTATGAATGTTACGTTAGTATGTATGTTATTTAAAATATAAAACATAAAAATAAAATAATAATGTCCCTGTAATAAATATTTTCAGAAAATGTACTGTAACCTGCGAAATAATCGTATATTAATATGGTATTTCACAATATAATTACACTACATTTAACGATACTATATTTTCAAATATGATTCACAATATCCGTGTATCTAACGTTATTAAATGTATATTGTATAACTAGTTGTGGAATGGAACTAGTAGTAATCATAGGCAAGTTGTTGTATGACCTTTTTATTCCATAGTAAAATTGTTATGGATTTATTACGAGATACTTATGACTTTGTTACAACAGTTTGAAAGGCTCAATAACCGTGGACTGTGATGCGAACATAACCGCCAAGTAAAGCTTATTAAATAATCCCTTACACATAGTTTAATATCTAGTAAATGCATTCAATGAACACATGCACTTGAAGTGTTATTGCATTTATTGGTGTGTATAATATTTGTAACCTGCAAATAATAGATAATATTATTCAGAATATATATAATGTGTTAGAATAAATCTGCCCATTAAGCAACATACTATACACATGTATTGTTATTCTGAAAATATTGTATACACATTAAAACATGTACAATACAAATAAATAACTAAATCATGTAATATAAATTGTATTAACACTATTCAAAGAAAATTAATGTATAATTAATATGAATTGCAAATATCACTGCAATACATAATTCAGATGGCAAACCTAAACGTCTATACGCATATATAAACTACAAACAACTAAAATCAGATGAGTGTATCGAGCGACAAATGCTAACTGGAAGATTATGGCCTCGTCCTTTCCCAATCATCGGATTCCGAGGAAAACGCTGGTTGCCATGGTGATGATATTGAACATACTTTATTAACCCTCAGAAACGAACCGTGATACGTGACGTCACTAGCTCGGTTCAACAGGGTAAATACAGTATGAACATGGAACAGCAGGTCCAGGCAATGCACAATAGCAATTGTCAGTGAAACAACGAGGACGCGGGCATGTCACCGCCCCTATTCGCTGAAACATTTCACAGGTAAAACTTAATGTTTCTAATCTGACATAAAAATGGCAGTCATCTGTGAATGATTCTGTTAAAAAAAAAGTAATTGTAATTTCCAGTAGTGTTGATATCACTTCCGCCTTGTGTTGACATCGAAACATCGACGGATTTAAATGTCTGCACGTGCTGTCTGTTTACATATTTAATAATACATAGGGCATCGTGTACATATATTAGTTCATGTTGTGTATATAATAATCTTCTGTGATAAAATAATTAGTCACATGTTTAGGACATATTGTTGGCATTAAGTAAGGTGCAAGTGATATTCACTGCTGGAATTGTCCATGCATTCACCGATATTAAACATGGTTTAATTCTGTACTAATGTTTCACGTACAACTCAAACTTAAAATTATAGAATTATATATGTATTTTTATTTTGTTTGAGATTAAACAGTACACATCTAGATAAATAAAATACGTATAATCATATCATGTTCAATGTAAATATACAAGCAATGACTAAATGCAACATTAATAAATGCATACATTCATAAATACATGAGTAATTAGATAAGCAGATGCATGCATATCAGTAAAGTAATTAACAAATAAATACATTCATAAATTAATTCATATACTAATTATACATGTGCAAAGAACCTAAATTAATTAAAGTATGATTACATGCATGAATAAATAAATAATTTCATAAATACAATATTTATTTTAAAACATTTGAGTACTGCCGCGATTCAAGTCAATGCATATATTAATAATAACTACGACATTCATAAATATACATCAACAGCATTTTCCCCACAATAAAAATAAATATTACTGACATCATGGAAAGTATTAAAATATATATTTAATACACTGATTGAATATAACAATTTTTAGCATCGGATTATGGTTCCAGGAACGTGTACACGTGGTTTCCACAGATATATTTAATGTCATCGAGTAAGATCTTCAAAGGAAATAAATATATATTCCGCCACGGACACCCGGAAATTGGTACATCTCGTCTGTGTCTTGCGCTAATTATTAAAATACGGGGTTTACGTTCCTAGCTCTATTTATGATCTTAGGATATGATCGTGGAGTCTTCTGTCAGTGTATATGTCTATGCATATGGTTGACACATGCTGTAACGAGATCATTTTCGTTTGCTAATTTGATCCTGTAAATTGAAAATGTTGTGACATGTGTACCGGGAAATTTGTGCTCGCGACGAAACCGCATAGGTTGCTGTGTTGTGTTTCAACTGTAGATGGAACGAGTAAGAAAATTGTGGACATTCTTCTTATTTGAACTACTGTTACCCTTTTGCTTTGATGTGACATTTCGGAAATGTAACACACTACACATAGACTTGGAACAACAGAAGCTAGATGGAAAAAACATACAACATACCCGCGCGAGCTGTATTGTCAATCAGCGGAGTTTTGTGCTCCCTGCCGAAGTAGATTGAAAGACTAAGCGGTGGAAATTCTTCTTGAAAAGTTAAACGACCGACGGTACAAAAACTATCAACAATCCTTCAGAAGTTTGTGCGAATATTTCCGAGGAGACATAAAAGCACAAAAAGAGACAGACTTTATATTCATTTTCGCCTCGAAAAGCGACAAAGAATCGTCGAAAATGGAATTGCTCAGGGAAATGATTTATTAACAGAAAACCTCCAACTTTTAGGTTTAAAGTAATTATTTTTCGCATTCGCTACACGACAAAATTGTAACATATCTCCCATTAGAAAGAATATCTGTCTTTGTAAAAAATGTGGTATATAAAGCAAACAATATCAATGATGATGGAATGGGAAACATGAGAATTATATTTTTTTTAGAGAGAACTATTCTTGGAAAGCGTATTACATTACATTAAACTATCGATGGAGGTCAATTTAGTTCACAAGATATTTCTTAAAATGACATGATAATGCTTCCAGAAATTAAATTAATTTTAATGCGAGCATTTATCGAACAAGCATAATACATCGACATTTCTAGAGTCAGTATAAGCTATTTTAACGTTTAGTATTTACACATCATATACAGTATATCTATGGATTCTAAATTACTGTAAATATAATATATTTTAAAGTAATATAACATTAATTACCATGCTAAAGGTCATGCTGAGAAGTTGACATAATGATGACGATGAGCATGAACTATTCATACAGGATACTGGAACTGTGATCTATGTATTTTTTCTATTAGTTATATTTTAGTGTATTGTGTTAAAATATCCATTCACATTTCCTTCAAATAAAAATTACCAGCAAACTGGAAAATAATATGTTATCCACGATAATATTATTGTATACATATCTGACATTCGCACCCACACATAGTTGTCGTTTGCAATAAATTCATTCACAAATACATCCTATAATATATGATAGCATCAGTAAATGTCATCTTTGTAAAAAGGCAAAGATTACTAATGAAATATTGGAAAACTACCAGCCTGTGTCACCTTTAAGAAATCGATACGCGCCATCAGTTAAAGGTACACTACCGGAATTTATCTCACGTCGGATTTAATAAATAGCCTTTCCCAACGGTGCACGTGGTTATAAAAGTGGTCCCATTTTATTCTCATTTGCCTCACACATTGTACAGATTCCCATTTAGATAACAACGGTCAATATGTTTATATTATAATATGTATGCGACCCTTGTGGCGGCGCGCATGACCTTTGAAATATTCTACTGAATATGCGCATTGTACGTTACCTTTAAATCGATTGTAATTCTCAAATAACCCTTCAGAATGAACTGAAATGATTGATATCAATTTAAATGTTCACATTTAAATTGTAACTCAATTTAATATTTCAACATTCACAAAAACAATGCTTCTCGCGCGCGTCATCGCCGGTGGTGTAACACGCCTATTCATGTATTCTGTTTGAAGGCATCACGTGTCTAAGGAAAGCGAGGCTGGTTTTCAAGAGTAGTCAAAAGCATTGAATGTTTACCATTGAGAAGTGTTTGAAACTTACATTTTAAGCCGAGTCCCGGGCTATGTCCACGCAGACAGTAATATCGGTAGTTTAGCTAGGGAGTGCTTTACTCAAAGAGGACCGCCATTCAGGGCAGAAGCCACATTGGCCTTTGAAGTTGAAGCCTATTTCATAAATCACTCATCACATTGAGTAACAATGGTGATAGCTAAATTCAAGGCGATCATGGATTAAATATGAAAAGAAAGTTTAATTCATATTTATCGTACAAAATACAGCGGGTTGCAGTTCGGTAAATAGAGACACAGACAAAAAAAACGTGGGTGCCGCTTCAAATCGTAGAGTTGTTATATACTGCAAGGGGCCACCGGTGAATGGCCCACTTTGTAATCGTGACGTCACGCGAGACGATCCAATATGGCGTCGGCATTTCTCTCACAGTTCGGCAAATAGCATTGCTTCACCCGTGTGGCACGTCTAGCTCGCCTTCATCTGTATTCATTAGCCCAGTGACAACACTCATCAACCTATCTTCTTGTTTTAGCGCGCCACTTTCGATAAGGTCGCTTATTACACGAAAAATACATTTTTCAAAGGTTGTTATTTCGTAGAAGCGTGCCCCACAGTCGCTGGGGCTTCTCACTACGCTGAATGAGTTAGCTGGTCACTAATCAGAACGTACGCTGGAGTGGACAATCAATTTATCTGGGCAGTCTGACCAATACGAAATAGTGCCCTTCCTAACCGAGAGGAATGACTTGCGGTATCCGATCCTCCCGCTAATGCAAAAAGTGTAGTGGTTTCTTTTAACAGGCTCTTTTAATACTCGCCCCTTGACCCTTGCTATTGGATGCTGGGCGAGTCTGATGAAAACATGCCGACCCTTTTATACGGAAATTGATAGATTCTTTCAAGCTACTCGTGTAGCTATTCTCGGGAAGTATTGACAATTTCTGATGCCTTTGTAACGCGCCTGACAGAGGTGTCAATTTAGGAGTATTTACACTAATTAGGTTTTTTTCGGTGCCAACATCCGACCTTGAAGAGATTAATCTACGATTTGAAGTTTTCTCGTCCATCTTGTAAGATTGATTCGCAATATAACACTCTCGTATTCAATGTTACTCTCGAAAAAGTGTTTTTCCGAAGCAATATAAGCGTAATAAATTTGTCAGAGAAATTAATCAAATGTTATTCGGTCACATGCTTCCTTCGGATTGTTAATTCAATGTTGACGTAAGTTATCGACTGGTATTGTCTGTTAGATATGTCTATAAGTAATACACATCAATGTCTTGCAAAATGATGTTAAGTTTCGTGTATTGTTGCAACACGAATAGCGATAAGTCAAGCCGGGAGAAAAAGGCAGATATATTTCACGCATGAACGAGCAAAGGGATTCTAACTTGGGTTGGAGTTATTTACGATATGTCTACCCTTAGCGCCGAGGAAATAGACCCTTCTACTCCAAACATTAAAGGGGCTCTTTTGCGCTCTGCTGTTACTAACTCGGTTGGAAATACTTTTCGTTTGCCCTTCGTTACGCTCTCTCGAATTCCTCTTTGATGAAAAAGACGTTAGACTGGAGAATTCTTATAACTAGAAATGCAGATAGATATGGATAGATTTAGATGTAGATGTAGAACTAATCTAGCTAATCATTTAAAAAGAAATAATACAACTATATCTCTATCGTCGAATTTAGTATTGATCGGATTGTCTGGTTAGTATATAAAATCAAAATAACGTAATTAAAGCAATACAAAAATAATAGAAGCAATACATGCATGTATTAATGTTGATTGCATAGCAAACATAATATATATGTGATTGCAATAATTCTACTAAGACACATGCATGTTTTGTAAGGCATTATCTATTTTATTTTAATACATTTTGAAAAGCAAAATAATAATAATAATAATAGTAATAATAATAATAATAATAATAATAATAATAATAATAATAATAGCATTAATAATTGTCATACTAATTATAAGAGTAATGCATTGTTAAAATACAATGCAGAAGCAATTGGAAAGCATTTTTAAATGAGAAAAGCACAACATTAATTCCGGATACTTAAAATTACATGTCGTACAAATATATTTCAGTATAATGTTAAAGTGAATCTCATATTGTACGATTCAATAATTGTTCCAGTATACATTTATGCAATTATTAACATATTGTAATAATATTGTATTGTATTAGTTTTATTACAGATTGCCTCTGGATGGGGGACATTATAGAGCGCAGCCAGGAAAACAAAAACAAAGTCCACGAACTACGAAATACAGCTTTCTCATTGCTCGTGATATTTGCATACTTACCTAAATTCTACTTAATCAATGCTGACACGACCAAATCAAGATACAGACATTAGTATAGAGACATTAGCAACTCGACCCAATTCCAACCAATCATCTTTCTCCTTATGGAATTGACGTAGCAATTGGGAATACAGAGAGCATGTTTCTTCAAGGTGGTCTACGATATACAAATTCAAAGCTGTTGCACGTTCTCATATTGGGGTATCATAACACTCGTCTTTTGTAAAACTTAGGCTGTGCTTTTTAAAGCAGAACATAAATTACTTTAGCAGCAGGCTAGACTCACAGAACGATTCCCAAGGATTGGCTGGATTACTTCAATGCAAGATAAACTGTGTGTAGGAAGTCTATTAGTGGAACTCTCTAGTGAGACTAATAACGGTCGGAATCATGAACGGTCATTTCCACATTAAGGGAACTCGGTTTCCCCCAAGGAGAAACAAACTGGGTGTCCAAAAACCCCGGGGTCCTTGGTAATGTAAGGGATATGATTAATGCTTTTTCCAACCAGTCTAGCAGATTCGCAGATACCTCGAAATCTACGCTGAAGGAGGTTGTTTGAAAAATTATCATATTTTTGGATGATGAATGATTATTTTACGTACATGAGATAGGGCAATCTAGAGGCATTTTCTTTATTGTAAAGGAGCGTTAAAGAGATATTAGCGTCGAAAGCAACACTTAGATCTACCACGGAGGTAGATGCTTGATGGAATAGTTGTGTTTAGATACACCCATACTTGAATTTGTTTTGTGTCGAACGCAGTCTTGACTATGCTTCATTAAGCGTAAACAAAGCAAGTTACAATATAAATTGTCTCCTACTAATTATTACTAAGAGTATGCAGATACGAATAGCATCACAGTATAATGCCTTTCAAAGTAAAGTATATTTCTATACTATATCATGGATACAAATTAGCATGCACCACTAGAATACTTTATGAAACACAACGTACAACCATGAACGTTTGGGCGTGGACGAAGCTATACTAACTAGTTTTCACTAAACTCTTGAGTATAATGTTGTTTATGGCAAACACGTGACAAAATGGTTCTAGACATTTTAGCATAACAAGAGAAAAAGCGACTTGCAAAACTTTTTCGGAACGACCCATTTTATTTTTCATCAGTGATGGCATTGGTTAACAACATTAATATGCATCTCTGACAATGTAATTACAACGGTATTTCCAGTGCTTAATACATTGCAAGTACGTGTATCCCTGGCACTACTGTGCAGCAATCTCTCATCAGAATGTGTGTATCCCGTGTGATAGCTTTTGAATCCTTGAATATCATAGGGACATCGGGGGATTTCAGCCTTAGATGTACGGAATTGCATTTGCAAAATTATTCCAGAGTGATGTATCGCAATCAATATGAAAATGTAATTTACATGGAAAGAGACGGAGGTGATTGGACGATATAATTGCTCGTATTTCTTAAGAAATTGGAAGGGGCGGATAGCCCCTCTAGAGATACAGGGCATGGAAACGAATTATCGCAGATTTGGAAGCAATTCTATAGTAGTATAATTTCATTTCTTGTATCAATAAAATAGAATTTGGTATAAATAACGTGTCTGTTGTTCGTGTGACAAGATATCACTGGTTAATTCTTCGAACGCCAAGGAAAGAAGACATACCGTTTCTAGAGTGATCGAGCGAGAAATGTGTCGCAATGAATTCCATTCGGGCAAATGGTATAGCTTTCTGGATAGAGGAAGGGATGTGCAGTGATTAAACGGAATATCCGCTGACTATTGTAAGATATTGATGGATAATTTTCGTTAGATTTATGTGAAAGTTTGATGCAGATAATAATACGAATTTAGGAACAAAACTAACTATTTTAACGAATGTGTATTTAACTTGAAGATGAATCCAACGAAATATATCTACGCAAAATAGTTTCCATTCGTGCTTAGGGTGGAATTGTGACTATTGTTGTGTACTATTAGTAATATTATACAGGTAATTTATACTACTACTACTACTACTACTAATAATAATAATAATAATAATACTGATAATAATATAAATTAATAGTAGTAGTAGTCGTGTGTACTATAGCAATTTGCCATATAAATACAATACAAATGGTACAATCTACAGGACTAAATAAACATGGTAAATAGAAAAATAAAATTGGTATTACAATTTGAAATTAAAATACTGGGCATTACTGAGAGAACAGCCATGAATAAACGCTATTATACACATATTGTGCAGCTTCTTTATCGTAAAAAAGAAGAAGCACACAGCACTGTTAATATTCTTCTGGTGTTAACAATGTAACTTTTAAAAAGGCGAAAATGCTCAAACTTGTGCGAGTAGTTGCTTTCATAAAGTTATATTTTACAGCAACGCGCAATTATTCCGTTTATAAGTAGCATGAGCAAAATTCACCAATAAAGTGGCTGGAATATTAAGGCAAGCCCCCATGCACCCATCCAGAAACGGCGATTTAATAGCTTCTTGGGAGGGGAAACAAAATCAATACTAGTTTTGGAATATGCATGTAATTCGTTCAGTGTAGTACTCCGCGAGGTCAGCTTTTATGTAGTACCTATGAGCAATGAAATCGCGTGAGTAACCAGTTATGCTTTCACTTAAACCCCTAAATAACCCATAAATATATTTCGAAGAAAAAATCCGTAAATGTTTTACGGATTAAAACTATTCGTTAAACTTTAAACACAGCAATAAATGTCTAAACTTATTTTGAATCGAAAAATTCAACAAAGGAATTTTAGTTTTGGGGTCAGCATTCACTTACAAGTAAGAAACAAATTTCTCCCCAACCCTGGTTATGCTCCCTTTTCAGTGAAATTGGATAGAGCTTTCCTCGATCGTCTGTACATAAATTGGTATGCGGGTCACAGGAAGAGAGACCATGGTTCCCTGCTTTATGTAGTAAAGCCGGGCTTTTCTTCTTTGAAACTGGCCCCCGTTTTATGGCCTCTGACAGTGTGCGATACGTTTAATGTGTCACGGTTTGCTTCAAGTCGGGTATAAAGGGATGGTTTCCCCAACTCTCTGCCATTGACCTAGGGATGTTATAGAATAAGCATATGGTGCGTGAAAGTTTCTTGTGCAACGATAGTGTATATACCGCCACCGGTACTACCTGGGAATAAAACAGTATGAGGCCTTACTTCTAATGCATACCAATTTTTTATCGTAAATACGAAAAAACATTACGTACGTCAATTCCGGTAATAATACAGCCCGCTATGCTGTGATATAGTATTATTGCATTCGTATTTGTATAAAACAATCAAACATAATTGTAACATTTACGATGAAACAAATAAGCAATTAATGTAAACAAATATATTATAGATTTTAATCAATTCCACAATCTATTGTTACTCAATATCAACACCGATACGATTCTGGACACAATTTCCATAAACCAACGTAATTCAATCTGCATTTACAATTAATGTGTGTCTATCTATCCAGAACTGAATACGTGCAGTCGAGAGCGTAATTGTAACATGATATACGTAACGCATATATATATATCAGTTTTAGCAACAACAATTACTGAATTTGTCAACATTTTAAAAGGATTTCGTTTACGTTTAATAGCATGAGCATATTACACCACCAGCATAATATAATGTCATCACCAGCGCACAAACATACGCTAAAGATAGCCATTGTGGGTTTTTTCTCGTATGTTGACACACGTCCGATTTGTCAATAATATATATGTTGTCCTAATTTTAGCTGACTACTGAAGACATTCCACGCCATTGGTACCAATGTAGACACGACTGTGGTAGAACACACACGAACAGCCTGCACCGTGAGGAGAACAAGACTGGAAGTACCTAGGTGTAGAAAACAACACTAGATCTACCGATATGCCCCCTGCCTCCCCATGCCAAGAGCTGTGCCACCTCTCTTGATCGATAGTTTCCCAGCTTGTGAGGCAGATGTGTTAAGATGACTTACGGAACGGATCTGATTATCTGATGAAGAGTAGACATTTTACTGATTGAATTTGATTTATATTTGCGAACACGTTTTCAAACATTAACAATTTACGAACATTTGTGTCTGCGTATTGGGAAATCGGAGCAGTGGATGGTCTGCGCATATCAATAAACAATTAATACAATATAATTCCGAAAATTGTTAAATTCAACGAATTCCATAAAGCGGTGTAATCAGGTCGCAGCAATTTCTGAGGAATAGTTCATAGCTAAAAAGTACAAATTGTGAAAAGTGTTATTATGTAAGATGTTACCAGAGTGCCACTGGGTATTGGATGTAGAGTGAGACAGCAAACATAACACAGACGTAGTGAATCGGCGTTTACAATACGAATTGGTATTAATGAGTTAGCATTAACGAATATGAACTACAATTAATTCCAGTCGTTAACCTAGAATACAGAGTAGATCGAAAGTGCTTTGTACTTTGGCGGATGACACGCCATGACGTGACATAACAAACAGATACAGACTATACTAGGAAGTAATATGAATATAGATAGTACACATTTGACAGGCATTTTAAATTGCATAATTATACTTCAATGCATATGCGTGTCTAGTATATGGACTGCTTGATAGGAACACTAAACAGATGTTATGTAGGTGTGCAGTTAATACAAACAAGGGAAACAACTGGAAGATAAAGAAAATATTAAAGGTGTACGTGACTGTCTGCACTGTGGCAGTAAACACGCGTACTAGTATCACATAATTAATTGCAATAAAATATCGATGAGAAAATGCACACCAGTTTGGATGAAATGTCAGTGTTAATATAGAACACGTTCTCTTCCTGTTTCTCCTTATTTGTTGTAGCTCGCACGTACCATATCTATTTATTTTTGAATGGATATCACAAGTAATTTATACTTTTTTGTTATAGTTGTGTAGACATACTCATATGATATATTATGAACATCTGATGGTGGGGAAATGCTACTGGACATACACTGCGGATGATGACACAGTGAGAAGAATAACTTGACCTCAGAGTTGTGGGAGGCAAGTTGGATGGACAGCATCTTGGATTTCCATTCTGCTTGAGTCATAGCCTGTTAGTTAATCGTGACATTTTACTGCCAAATCGGCGACATTGGGCGGAGTTTGTTCCATAAAATGTGTGGCCCGTTCGATTGGACCGAACCGTTAATTGAATAACACCGCTGCCTAGCCCCTAATGGTCGTTTGATTATGGACGGTCATTTTTCTAAACTTGACTCAATTTTCCGGAGTTCTGCTTTTGAATTTAAGAAATCCTCCGATCGAGTGAGTGCAAACGCAATTAAGACCCGAGGTAAATCGTAGTGTGTATTTTTCTCTACCACTCATGTCAAATCGCAGATGGCTACTATAAACAATTCGAAAATATTCGACTAGAATAATTATTGGTCATATACATAAAAGGCGAAAGTAATCGGTTAGCGTTGCTCATGGTACAATCAGTACATAAGCGTCTATACATATCACCGTACTCAACTATATCTCTTCGACAGGACAACTAAAGAAAGAACGTAAAGCATTATTATTTGTATTTTTTGTAGGGATTTTTAAAATATCCAAAATATACATGCCTATTGTTGTACTGGTATCCGGTAGTTTTACAAGACCAGACATGAAATATAATGTAGTTTATATTGTTATTTATTTATGGGAGGTTCATTTAAATATGTGTAGTAGATTAATGTCGACCTAAAATCAAAGTTGTCGCTAAAACATAATAGAAGAATAACGTGTATATGAAATTAAATATCGATAGGAACACAGTAAACAGCAATATTGTTGGACGCATATAAATATATAATATTAGTATGAGTTTTATACCAACATTAACGACATTTAATCTAAGGAAATCAGAGTATTGGCACACAGATGAACCATGTGACATTATATTATACGTTTGTATTTATTTCGGTAAAAATAGTTGATGCAGGAGAGACAAATACACTTCAAAGTCTAAAGAAAACGCGTTGTTCACAAAACCAGTATCCAGACGGCGGAATTAGAGAACAATGGTTGCAAGACGAATAACATTGTGCGATTGTCCTGAGATTTACGACATCTCGTTGGTCGTGATTACTCGAATTTGAGTCAGGGGAGAGGATGTCTTCCTCCCAAGCCTTCATTAGGGAATAGGGGAAAACGGACGGACATATTTCCGTGACGCAATCTAGTTCGAAGTCATGCGCGTGAATCTTGTGGGGCCCCGCGGTCTAAGATTTAAGGACCTTCTTAAATCTTCTAAATTTGACTGAAGCCAAAGATTTGCGCCTTTGAGCCGTCAAACTGATCTGGATTACGTAATTCTCCGTTCTGCTGCCATGGGCGCTGGAGCTGTCAAGCGATTTGGTGACGTTACACATCTTCCTGTGATTATAAACTATCAAGATAATGTCAAATTTAACGAATTTGTCATATATTTATTGCTTTTCACCGGGATCTGCCCAGTTTGAAACATATTGTCTTAAATAGAAAAGAGTTGAAAACAGTGGCATCGCTGGGGAAATAAATTAAATTCACAACTATGTGGTAGTCTAAATTACGAAACGATGACACGTGTGCGTGTACCCATGGGAACTCGCGGACAAAGACGTAGCATGTCATTGTTTTCCCCCCTATGGAATTTTGAATTGTAAAAGTTCTTTAAGTCTTCACTTGGAGGTGACACTGTTTTTCTTTGGATACACGCGGGTAGGAATCACCACACTAATGTCCTTGTGTGGGTCCAGTTGAAAGACGAACACCTTGCTTATCACTGAGATAGAGTTATAATTTGCATAAAAGTTATCTGAGTAAATTGTTATCCTTTCGTGAATGTCGTTTATCCGAATAAACTAATATTAACTCAGCGCGCCATATTGCCTCGTATATCAACCACGCTTCACTGAATTAGTTAAAGGTGTATTGTGTGCTTTTCAACTACATGACTGCCCAATAGCACCACGAAACATACACTGTAGAATATAAGTAATCTGGCTTTATAATATGGTGTTGCATTGTGTAAACTATCATTTGACGAGCAATTATGGTGTTATGTTAAATAGTCCTCTTTTCTATAATACATTCCTATATCGTAAATATAATATTTGATCCATGCCTTACAACAAGTTAGCTACTTTATTTCATATCAGGAGCATATACCGTTAGTATGTCTGGAATGTATCGTTTGTCTAAATATTAAATGTTAACTACTGATATAAACTAATATTATAGTAATATCATTAGATATAATCGTAATAATACAAACATGCACACTTAATGTATAATTTACTACGCGATTTATTTAAACATGATCATAAATTAGTACTTACAATTCGAATTAAAAAAAAATGTGTTAAAAGATAGTATCATGGTGTAATTAATTAAATGAGTTCAGTTATTAGTGTATGCACACTAACATATACAGATACTGGTAACTATACTTTATATAAATGCAAGTGTTCAATGCGATACGATCATGATATACCTGGATGATTTTTGAGCTACTTCAATCAACCTTGGTGCACGTACCCATATCAGTTGCAGCTGAATGGGTGGAAGGCGTGATCGCGGTTACTCCCCTTTGTCCTGTACTTGCTTATCGATGTACTTCCCTTTCACTGCTCACGGATGGGTGTACGAGTAGTTTGGCATTTGTTATTCTAATCATAGGACATACAACACGAACAACTGACATTATTACGAACTGAAGCAACATTGTCGTATGCTAAATTTGTAATAATATATTGTTTTGCTTTTCTCTTGAACCATATGCACTAGCAAGGAACCGTTTTAATGGATATATAAGTGATAATAATGTATAAGTATATTCATATGCTCGTTTTGCACACGCGAGCTAGTACTATAGGAATGCGTGGTCTTTTGGGAAAACGTGTTATGCGAATCGATAATTGCTATGTGTACTTTATAGTTATAGTAAAACAATTTAAACGTATACGATACATAATAACAAGGTAAGTGTGCATAATTGTATATTTTCGATAGATTAGTCAGTATGTTCTCGACCACGATTATAAATCGTTAAATGCATGTAGGTTATAATTCATAGTTTTCCTAACGAAAGGTTACACTTATTACGAAGGTAACATATATGATATACAAAGATTCACATTATATATGAATTCAATACAATGCGTGCGACATCGCTAATGAACCAAACGTTAGTCATATAAGTGTAAATTCATAAGTTCTGACTTCATGTATTATAAATGTAGAAATAGTGAGTGAAAGTATGCAATGTTGTAGTAGATACCGAGTGGCTCGCTAATACGGCTTAAATTATGCATGACGTAGTTCGTCTGTAGATGAGACTGTAGATAGGTATGATAGCCCAGTAAAGTGTTGAAGTGACTGGTCGACTTTACACGAAGATCACAGACTCAGATGACATGATATTAATTATTTAATCATAAATGACAGGCGACACTTGTACCGGTGAGAAACGTGCCGGGCGACAATACATCCAAGGAAATATGGTCGTTACTTATAGCACATACATGACGGTAATGATGAAGCATAGTGTGCCTAGGGGTTGCGTAGACTATTCATAGTCTCACCGGGTGAAAGTAAATAGTTTAATATGAATTATATTGATTGGTATTATATTTATATGAAATGAGACGCTGAAAAACGTTACCCTACTCCGATTCGCCAGTAAGCTAGACTTGCTCATCAGATCTAGGGGTAATGATTTGAATGGAATTAGTTGCGTGAGAACAGTATGCGATAGAGACTAAAAATGTTGCTACACGTTAAACCGCACACGGACTCCTGCCAGTATACTACAGTGGATATACCCAATAGCGGCTGCAAGTGGGTCATCGAATGTCGAAGAGTATCATTTAAAACTAGGAATTCCGGTGATAAGCTAACA
>JAUTBZ010123163.1:0-15683 GCA_032361785.1 Lepetodrilus galriftensis
TCAACTGCTGAAAGTCGATAATATAGTTTTTCTAGAGTTATGTGATAAATAGAATCTAACATTCGTGTTCATTTAATGCCGAATTTATTAAACTCGTAGGTAAAACTGATATTGTGCTCGGCAAAGCCTCGCACAATATCAGTTTTACCAACACTCATGTTAGATCCTCTATATACAGGCAGCCTGTGTAGATACTGTACATACTATGGCAATGCAATTGGCTTGTATAATAGCTGTAATGTAGTTGAAAATGATCATTGAAATCTATGATTGTAAGCCTTAAAGATGAGTGTATTTGACAATGTGCTGTGCATGTGTGTCTATAGCTACATACAGCATAGTAGTACTACTACTAGTATTTTAAATATGCGTACTTGTACAATACTTTCGTATGAAAAGCATTTAGAATGATTATAAAAATGAATACTTAAACATTCAAAACATTTTGAATTATAAAAAATGAATATTTAAACATTCAAAACTTCTATGAATTATGCAATTTTGTAAATAACATGTAACAGATAATCTATTATTAATCCAATTTAAACAAGTATAGGACATGTCATGCTTTGGCCACTTCTCCAATAAAACAGTACATACGCATAATGAAGGATGATCATGGCCATAATTAACACTGATATTCATAAACAGTCTCAACATTGTGGTCTGGTGTCAGCTTCCAGAAATAATCAAAGTGTTGGTAACAATGACAATAATAGCACTTAACGATAGGATTTCAGCATCAAAACGAGATAAAACAGTGAAAAACTCAACTTAATTATGTTCTGGAGTGAAAAACATGACAATGGAAATGGCAAGTTTTGAACAAGTTGTTAGGAAATCAGGAGATTATTAATTTAACGACATTACCATGGTTACACGAGATATGTGTTGACCCTTTGTAGTCGGCTAACAGACAATGTTTGGCCTATGATGCTAATTAACAATGCTCGCAAGGAATGACAAGTTTTGGTACATTAGGCAAAACAAACCAGGGGGAACAACTCCTGCGTTAACCTAAAACTTGTAAAACTAGTTGCTTGATCCACACTGCCATGGAGATTTGTTTGCAGCGACTGTTTGTTCACATGACATATAAGTGACAACTTGACCACCTACCAGTAATTGGCCCACCGACCAATAACTAACTACCGGTACCCTGCTATAACCAAAAATACAGAAATTAATTTTGCAACTAAATTAATTATCAAATAAACTATCACCTGAATTATTAGCTGGTAATTATGAATGAATCCATGGTTTTCAGAACAATTAACACTAGTCAACCAAAACACTGGGCTAAATCATAAACATTGTGTAATGTATAGAAATATAAAACAGAATTTATATTCTTCTTCAAGAAGCAAGAAAATGAGATTCAAATAACTTTTTATAAAAAAATTAACATTTGGAAGTACACAGTGAGGGTTATTAGATTTGAGTTGGGGTCAGGGGTTAGATACATTGACAGATTATTTTTTGTCACGACAGGAGTGAAAACTATTATGTATGTCTATAATGCATTGGTCAAGTGATGGGGAAGAAAGTCCTTGCTGTTAGCGACGCTGGCATGTTTGACATTACTGAGTGCTGGACACACTGATTTCCACGCACAAACTGTAGCAACTCACAACAAATCTCCCCCCCACCCCCAATCCAGTAATACCTACTGTCCCGTAACTATTGACTAAGACGTGTCAATTAGTACAATTATACAACCGAAGATTGAATTCAGGAAGCGAAATGCTGAAAAAACATTCTGACAGCGATCATACACTTTTAAACAACTGGCCTGCGTTTCCCGAAAGGGGTGTAAATTAACGCCAGACGTAAAGCACGGAGTTACATGTACTCCGTGCTTTACGTCCAAATATATGCCCAGCGTAAATTTACATCCCTTTCGTGAAACGCAGGCCTGTTTACAACCGGTGACAATTAACCAGTTAACACCAGTACAATCATTCTTCACAACTCTTGCTTCATTGCATTGGCGATGTAGACACTCGCAACGTAAACATAGGTCACATGTAGACACTCGCAACGTAAACATAGGGTCAGGTGCACCCACATGTAGACACTCGCAACGTAAACATAAGTCACATGGAGACACTGGATGTCGACAGAACACTGTTGGTCAGATAGCCGGGATCCATGTGTACAAAGTGAGCACCAAGTCGTAACTGCATACAGTAGTACTACGCAGACAGTAATACTATGCAGACAGTAGTACCACGCAGACAGTAATACCACGCAGACAGTAATACCACGCAGACAGTAGTACTACGCAGACAGTAATACCACGCAGACAGTAATACCACGCAGACAGTAGTGCTACGCAGACAGTAATACCACGCAGACAGTAGTACTACGCAGACAGTAATACTACGCAGACAGTAATACCACGCAGACAGTACCACCATGCAGAACCCTGGCGGTGCCCTTATGGAAATACCACGCAGATTAATTGATATGTTTACAGAAATATGATGCGGATAATGTGCAGTTGGTTACAGAAATACTACGGGGATTATGTGGCGGAGTGATTTTACTTTAGATCCCGACAATTACAGTGGTTACACTTCAACATTGAGGACTCAGAGATATGCATAGTTCTTGGGATATAGATAATATGCACATAGTCGGCAGCAATCTGCATTTCAACCTGGTTAACAAAAAATAATAATTATGGTTTCAAACAGTCTGTGATACGGTAGTTCACTTTTTAACATTCAAGAAAACAAACAATATCTCCAAACATTCGTATACAAAGTCAATAATATAACTATTTCATAATTCTTTCTCCGAAAGCGATGTTCTTCTAATTTGCAATTGCATCAAGATAAATGTCATCTTGCTTATAAATCATGCTGATGCAGATGTCTACAACTAACAGTGAGCAAGGTTTATGTCGCAGAGGGAATCTTCCACTCATACATGACGGCGATAACTAACAAACTGGAACCATAAACGTCCGCGAGTTGAAGGACATGGTTATTGACGGCTGTGGAAGGAAACACGCAATACTGGTCTGTGATAACAGCATGAAGGCACAATAACCACCCCCACTGTTCTGGACGTCTAGATCGTCGTCTAGACTAGTCTGGACCACCGTC
The DNA here is from genome assembly GCA_032361785.1 of Lepetodrilus galriftensis. Taxonomy (NCBI): domain Eukaryota; kingdom Metazoa; phylum Mollusca; class Gastropoda; order Lepetellida; family Lepetodrilidae; genus Lepetodrilus; species Lepetodrilus galriftensis. The sequence continues at coordinate 3,114 of JAUTBZ010123163.1, forward strand.
TGGAACGTAGGACTGAACTGGAGACATGGACGTACATATAACAAGAATCAACAGGCTTCATGATAACTCTCGACTTCCGCCCAACTGTAGTCGACTTCCGACCAACTGTAGTCTGGCTGTGTGTACTCGGCAGCTGTGTCACGCAGCGGAAGCTTACACTCGGTGGAAGACGAGTGGCGGGCTTTCTCGGAAAGATGCCCGGACAACTGTGTCCAAGTAACCGTGCCGGACTTTTTGGCTGGGACTCTGCGACATCTTGACTGCCGGTGTTAGTACACGTGACTTTCTGCTGCTTCTCTATGGCCAGCTTGCTGTCTTCTTGACGACTGGTGTTAGCGCACGTGATATGGCGTTCTGGCGCAGGCAACACTCCGCGAGCTCTCGACCGATGTTAGCGCACGTGACTGATGACACGTTAGTGCACGCAACTCTCCACATCCTCCTTATCGACACGTCTTTTCTGCATCACGACCGCACATAGATAGGATACTGATGTTAGAATCACCTCTGGCATACCAACCACGCAGTAGTTCACCGCACAGCACTGTCCCCATTGGGACAGCGTGTAGACGCGTGCGCGCAGTTATTGCACGTGATTGTTGATTATCGGAATGTGTACACGGTTCACTGTACAGCGTTCACTTGGTTGGAGGAGTCCACGAGGTGGGGAGCAGTGAGCATGGAGGCCGTGGGTTCACCGCTCCCTGGCACGTCGCGCGGCGCACTGGCAGGGGGGACAACTCCTGCTATACTGTTCGCAGGAGTACTGTCTGGTATACAGGTAGTAGGAACACTGTCAACATGATTACTAGACGCACATTTTAAAGGTTCGGTTATGCTCTTTTCTTTACTTTCGGATTTTAATCGTTTCGACGGAGGTTCGTATAAATCGTCAGCACTTCCGTTCAGATTAGTGTCTATTTTCACTGGTACCGAGTCGGGTTTACTCTGTTGTGACGTCTTCCTATCCGGACTGTGCGTGACTGCGGTGGTGGTGGTGGTGGTGCAAGCTGTGGTGCTGGCAGTGGTGGTAGTTGTGGTGGTAGCCGTAGTGGTAGACGTGGTCACCTCAGATGGTTTCTCCCTAGACTCGGTCACAGTTGATACAGAATCTTCAACTTCCTGCTTAATATGTGTTCGTTTGGGGTCGCCGTATATTAGCGAGTTCAGATTTGGGCTAGTCGACCGATCTCTGGGTGGGTTCAAACCCTCCTGGTCGTCAAGGAAACGATCCATGTAGTCGCTGAAAACAAGTAGAAGTATAATAAATATAGTAGAAGATATAATAAATTCTGGCTTTCATTATCACTTTTTGATTCAAAACTTAGTTTTATTAAAATTACTTCTAATGGCATTAAAAATAAACGTATACATTCTTGGGCAGTAACAAAAAAACAATACAAGTTTTACAAATCAGAGGAAGATATCCGACAAAAGGTCAAACTTACGTTACACCTGGGTGTAGAGCATACTTTCTTTTCTCCAATCGGTTTTTATGTGCAAAAATATCGTGTCGTTCTGTTTTCTTCCAAAGGTAGTAAAACTGCACCAATTCCCCAACAGATCGGGTCCGAACCTGAAAGTAGCATTGAGTGATATCCAGAGTCTACTTCACTTCAGGTGTAGAATATCTTACCAAAATACTAGTGTTGAGAAACAGAACTTTCAGTTTCTCATAGAAGTCTACTTACGTTATACAGAAGACTGTAGTCATGTGACCTGTCAGGTGATACTCCTCTAGCTAGCACACTAGATAACCATGTGACCTGTCATGTGATACTCTAGCTAGCACACTAGATAACCATGTGACCTGTCATGTGATACTCTAGCTAGCACACTAGATAACCAGTCTTGCTCAGTTTGACAAACCTGTTAATGTTCACATACAGGAACCGTCTTAACATTATTAATGTTTTCAATCAAGTAAACATGTCGACAAATGGAATGGCTTTGGTATGCTCATGTACAGTTAACTCACCTTATGCTGTTGTACAAGATAAAAGTTCTTGCCGTATGTCCGCAACCCATTCTCAAAGTTCCTACACTCCTCTTCCGACCATAAACTCATAGGATCTGAAAATACAAAATGAAACGTTTTCAAAATGGGTGCTGCATCGAAGTGGTACGACATGCTGTATCAACTTGCTAAGTCACATGTCATGATGTACTCAATAGTTTGGTCACATATTTTTTCTTTCTTTTCGTTTCTTGTTAATTTGGGTTTAGAGTCGCTTTCTAGAATCTTTCACTCATATCACGACTTGTCAGTTTAGGGCAGGAGGAAACCCGCAACATCTGTAGTACTGAATGTTGCAGTAAACATGTGAGCACCGGCAGGTACTGACAAGACCAAGAATGATAACTGCAGTGCCACTCTACATACAGTGCATCCTATCAATATCAAGTCACATGATGTACTCTCTAGCTCGGTCATGCGACATGGTGTACTAAATGGCCTGGTCATGTGACATGGTGTACTAAATGGCTGGATCACATGACATGGTGTACTCACCTGATGTAGGCACAGCTTGCATCTTTCTCCGTCGGAGCGCCTCGTCAACGTTGTGGCCACACTGCAGTAGGAGGTACAGCGCCTGAAAGGAAATCTCAAGTTTTATCTCACTTTCCACACCTAAAAACTATCTTGAAAAGCCCAGAATTCACAATGTCCTGCATCATTCAATGTGGAGGAATAACACGTTCCGCCATCAATTCTGACACCAAGATGACGGCTACAAATCAGTTGAAATTCTACAAATCTAGCGAGGATTCTCATCCACGTAGCTATGAGACTGGAGGTCGTCACTTTCCCTGTTGACAGGACCTCTGATGTCCGAGGGAAATGAAGGAAGGCACGTGTCACTGACCTGCTCGTCATCACGGACGTGAGTTCCAGTGGGGATCGAGTTGACGCCCTGAGCGTTCTGTAGGTTCTGTTCATGGACGTCCTTCAGGTATTTCTCCACTGAAACACAAACACATGCCATTTAAACCAATTCACGTGTCATGCCTTTCCAATAACCGGCATCTAGTTAATAGTTATGAATATCTCTTACAAAAATCAGGGAGAAAACATTGTGATATAGGGTTCGGACTAGTGGGCTAGTATAAAGATCGAGCCCTGGAAATGTGAACATAACTTAGGAGGTACATCATGAAATAATTTTCAAAATTTGTTTCGTAATTTCGGGGCCAAGAATTCCCAATCTACTCCGATTGCCTGGAATTATTTCTGGCCAAACATTCTATCTCCTGCTCTACAGGGGATCTACTGTGACCTCCTAAATGGATATGGTTAATACATGCATGATTAGAACATTATTTGGTTGGAGTCCAAATGACAAGGAAACAAGCACAGCCAAGGTGAAAATCTAGAACTCATACCTGTCTCATTCTCAGTCTTCGATGGATTCCATAATAAACGGTCTTCATTTTCATAGGCTGCAAAGAAAGTTGTCAACATAAACATTCCATAATCAGAGAAATAGCATGGAAGCTAGTCACATTTATCACCAGTAAGCGAGCTATTGTTTTACGTCGCAGTAGAAATCTTTCACCCACATGCATAGATTAATCACATTTATTATCATTATTCAAATTTTGATCGAGCAAAGCATGCAATATATGGTAAACTGAACGGCAGATATTCTCCAATGAAAATGTGCATTTATTGTTAAGTGAATGAGTGAATTATTGTTTGATGTCACAGTGGGGATCTTTCACCCACTTGTAAAGACACGTGCAATTTGTAATGGCTCGCTCACACGGGTCAATCTTACGACGAGTCTAGGTCAAATGCAATCTCTGTTGTTGCGATTCGTGTCGCATGTACGCTCATACTGAGGGTTTCAATGCATCGTTACAAGTGATCGACCCGTGTGAGTCCACAGTAAGGTCAGCGGAGGCCTTGTTGGTGGTAAGGTTACCTGGAGCGTCCCCGTACTTGCAGAGGCCTTCTGGCACCACGGCCTGGTAGTCGTGTCCCACTTGTATTACCTGGCAACAGTAGCAGTGATAGTCAGACATTGCATACAAACACTGGCCAAGTCCTTGCCTTCTTTAACCCTCTCCCTGCTGGATTAGACACAGTGACTCTCAGTGATTATGGAGTTTAACGTCGCTGCGGGAATCTTTCATCCATTTTACGAGATTAAATCCAGGCACTGCTCTTTATGGAGTCTGTTTTGATAGTAAAGACCTCAAAATTGAGCAGATTAATGTGCACTTTGCTTGGAATTTAGTTTTTTTTCAACAGAAGGGTTAGGACTGCCAAATCTTATCAGGTTTGTCTCCCACACGTTGATTGCTTACCTTCTTCCATTCCTCGTCATGTTCTGGTTTGTAATCGACGTCTTCCTCAGAATCTTCAGACTCTTCCTCACTACCCGGCCGACTACTCGCTGTAATCAGACATCGTTAACATCACGTACCATGCTACGTCATTACACGGGTAACTACAGCAACATCACAACATACTGAATCACTACCAGAGGCAGAGATAAACATAAGTTTTCAGCGGTTAATATTAACTGAAATGAGCACTAGCCACACAGGACTAGTGGGGTAAAAAATCTACTAGTCCTCACCAACTTTCACTAGTCCTGTCGGTAAATAATAAAAATAAAAACACACAGAACTAACATATAAAGTATCGATGTGTTTAATAAGGGACTCAGGAATAGAGATAGATAGATCTAGATCTAGTCTTGTTTTTATAAATTATAAAAACAAGGTAGGTGCTTTGAAAATGTATCTAGCCATGCAGGACTACCAGATCTAGGAATCTACTAGTCCGAGCCAGAAACCACTAGCCATTGGCTATAGGACTAGCATTAGTATTAACCCCTGCAGTTATGACACAGGTCTCAACGTTACAATTTTCCCCCAAGGAGCCATTTGGCTCCTACATAGCCATAAACACTTAAAATAAGTGAAATATTGGTAGCCAAATGCAAAATTAGGTCGCAATGGCACCCAAATTAGGCGCTAAATTGAGCGCTGGTAAGTGGTCTTGATTGTCTTAATACAAGAAGCTCTTATGCCCGGCTTATGGAATCCAAGTAGATATCAGAGCCTACGAAAGGCTTAGATAAATGTGAATTGAGAAATATGGAAAATCTAGTGTCAAATACTGTCGATTTCATTGCTTGAGTTAATGCTTTACGTCGTAGTGCAAATATTTCACACATACGCCAACAAAACTACTGTGGATTTATATTAATTTGGGGTTTAGAGCAGTTTTCAAGATTCTTTCACTTATATCATGGCCTAGAAAATTACTGTGAAACTAAAAATTAAAAAATCAAACCATGATAATTACATCGTAAGAGTCGAGCCGTGTGTGACGTTGCCACGGTTTCGAACAGGTCGTGCACGCTGGTCTCCTTGTCGTCTGCCTCACTGTTGGTCTTGAGTAGGTCACGTGCGATCTCGTCCTTGTCCAGAGTGAGGTCATGGTTACTGAGGATCTCCTCCTCGCTGCTGGACCGAGTGTTGTCCTCCTGGTTGTCATCCCGGTTGTCCTCGCGCGTGTCATCGTTGTTATGGTTACAGCCATACATCGCCAGCAAGTCCTCAATGGGCATGTCGCTCTCCTGCAAGATTATATAACCATACAGCAGTGTTCGAAATAAAGAAAATAATAAGGGAGTCATTCTCCACAGGCCCAACGTTAATTTGAACACTGATACAGACATGACAACTACTGTACATTGGAAATCATTTGAAATTGAACCTGTGACCTTAAAACTGGGCTGGTACTAACATTCCCTGACTTGGTGTTTATATCTAATTGAATTTCATAATATAATTTTGTTATGCATACAAGGTTGTAGGGGTGTCACGATTCACCGATGTATCGGTGCATTGCGATTTTACCTCTTATATCGTGAAACGCGATTCTGTCTTTGTGAATCGATTAATAATTTTGGGTCCAACGTGGACCCCATTTAAAAATTTAAAAAAACAAAACTTATTCTTTTCTCCAATTATATTTGTTGATATAACGCAGGTATTATAACGCGGGTGGCATGTCATGGACCCCAAATTGAGTGTTATATCGAAGGACCTGACATTAGACATATTATTTCTAAGTAATAATGTTTCTCCACAAAGTAGATATAGCTTGAGGTACAGAAGGAGGTAATTTCATTTGTGGATTCATATGTTTATCAAGGTTATATTGAATGAATTATTGCATAATAAACAAACTTCACCTGCATCTGAACTTTTTATTGTTTCATCAATTTTCAGCCATTATTTGCAATTTGATTAATAATATTAATAATCAAGGCAAACATTGTATACATTCATACATATTTATGATTATTAATAATATTTAATTAATTAATGTTATTTATAGCTACTTGTCAATTGCAGTAAATCTGCAAGTACCGTATTGACATACCAAATTGCTTTCCATATCATTTGGCTAAAATATAGTCCATAGAACAGGCATCTTTATGATTTAATTATACCAAATATTTGACCAGTTGTATTGTAATGTTAACATGTCCACAGAATCTCACTGTCTTAAGTTAACCTTCTAACTGTCTTAACCCACTCCATGCTGGATTAGACACACAAACATTACTTTTTAGGGCATATCGTGTTGCCACAAGCATGTAGAGGGTTAAACCTCTCATTGACTAGCAGCTGACCATTACATCTTGGTTACATCGGTCTATTTCCATACAGAAATTCTGACCAGTTATCAAATTAATTCATCTACCAACCGATCAATATTTGTGTCCATTGTCCATATTCTGGTCAGTTTCTGGCCAACTTGACATTGTTCATTATGTGGTGACATGACATTGTTCATTATGTGGTGACATGACATTGTTCATTATGTAGTGACATGACATTGTTCATTATGTAGTGACATGACATTGTTCATTATGTAGTGACATGACATTGTTCATCATGTAGTGACATGGCATTGTTCATTATGTAGTGACATGACATTGTTCATTATGTGGTGACATGGCATTGTTCATTATGTAGTGACATGACATTGTTCATTATGTGGTGACATGGCATTGCTGGACATGCACAAGTTGCAGGCTAATTGTATTGATCAGGATATTCTTGCAACACAGTAAATGCAAATTTCAATATGTATACTGTGATTTAAGGAATTACTTATTGGAATTATATTTTACATACTAAAATCTCCAAATTATTAATGCAAGATCGTAAAAGTAAGGCATTGAAAGTAAAATCATGAAAAATGTTTTAATCAAGACACCTGCATTACAACAAAAATCTGTATGGAAAATCATGGCATAATAACAAAGGCATCTCTTGGTGAAAGACAGTTGATAAGAATGTATAAATTACTATCTTGAGATGAACTAAACAGCAACCTTTGATTCAACTCTGTATTTGTTCTATTTGTGCGAATACCAATAATTTTGTCAGGCAAATTTATGTGTGTGCTAAAATTCACATAATCAGTTGACCTTCCTTTCATGTATGTTTATTAATCATGTTAATCTATTACCTTGCTTGCTTCAGTAATAATTGTGTTCATATGGGTGTCAAATAAATTCATATCGTACTTGGTTTTAATATAAATATCGTTGCATGCGGGTGGAATATTCCTACTGCGACTTAAAGCACTAATGCAATCAATACTAGAAATATTTATTTCCATATTATGATCAAAACTGGATGTTTTCTGAGATTATTTTGAATGTTGTGGTATCAAGTAATTTGTACCATCACTTATGCATATTTAATGAGGAGCTAAAATTAGTGTGTAAATAAAAGGGCTATCCCTAGATCCACTTTTCCTTATTAGACAGACATTTTCCATTCTAATCGCAAAAGATCAATACAAATCATCTGCACACTGCACACATTCAGCTTTGTTCTTGTCGCTTTCAGGTCGTCATTCATAAAATATTAACGTGACGACCCTAATTTCATCATAGTGTTTTGTGAGCGGCTATAGACTACCTGGCTGTAGACCGTAGGTGTATGCTAGATAAGCATTAATAAGGTAGGAAACAAGGTAGACAGACTAAGGCAGTTGGTGACAGCTGATCATGACAGATGCTGTCAATTTGTGTGTTCATTTCTATTTGATGATAATCTGGTAACGGAGAATGCTGGATTATGTCACTGGAGAATGCAGAGTTACATGACCGTGTGACGGTGAAACAAAGGAATCGAAATCCTTGATTATTGGAGTGGGTGGTATGCACACAGCAGAAATCAATGTTTGTCAAATTTTTCTTGCGACAGATGTTATGGAAACTCTTAATGAAAACCGCCATCCGATAACGCGGGTAATGACAAATAGTTGATTTTAATTTTAGCCACACCGCACACTCACTCATTGTGTAATCATTTACGTGTTGAATTATTCATGGATCAGCATCCATTTGAGGTTTAGCTTTCTGGAGGCCTGCTAACCCAGTTGTTGATTTCACGGGAGGTGATATTTGACCAGGGATTAGATTGATCTTTGAGCCGGTCAACAATGGAGAAATGGAGTGAGATCTAACAATTTCAATTTCAATTTTATAATGACAGGAATAAAACTCGCTGTCTGATCTAGGTGTGATGTACTAGCATATGAACATAAATGTGTATGTTTTTATAATATAATGAATCATAATTTCATTAATGCACCTGTAGGAAATATAATATTTTATCACGATTCGATCAGGCTTGAACCATTGAAAGAGCATTGTATTTGTAAATATATGCACGATCAAAATAACCCTTAAAAAAAATAATCAAGTTGTCGAAGTGTTAATTGATTTACACTACAGATTGTAATATGCTTAGTTTTACAAACTGCCTGTACTCATTCAGGTACGAGGTCATAAAAAGAACCTTTTGAAATTCAAGCCATTGAGGGACCGATTAATCACAACTAAACAATGAACATGGTACAACCTGCTCAGTGTCCCGAGCTCCTTCTGGGCTTGGGATCAACGGTATCGGGTGTCTGTATTGATTTCATTACAATTGTTGACAGTGGTCTGATAATGTCTCTGGCTTGTGCTGGTCACAGCGGTCTAGCGCCCAGACCCTTGTCTTAGCATGGAACTCTGAGAGAGTGCGAGACCACCAATTAGTGGACAAGCTTCCTAATGACCCGTTCATAGCATTTGTGTCCAGCGTTTATCTGGCTGTCGGTCAGGTTTGGATACTGTTCATGTTTTCTGCGTTGGAGTTGGCTGTGACGAGTGTGTTGACATTGGAACTAGGATCAAGGTATAGTTATTACTTCTAATTCTTCTACTTCTAATATTGCATGTATTTGAAACAACCAGTTTGGGTGCAATTTCAAGGTGTTAGGTATTGTCTTTCTGTTTTGTCTTTCTCACTCTGACCACGTGTCATTAGAAGGTAAGTGAGACATTATATTCTAATACAATGGATATTATATCACATGATCGCTTTTTGTGTGTTTTTGTATCTCTACCATCAGAATTGGCTCAAAGATGTTTGTTTGAAATTATGAGGAGATTTAATACATGTTATGATGTTTGGATACTGTTTTCTTTGCTGAAACTCATACAAATTAAAATTATTTAACTTAGAAACTATTACCTTGACTAGAACATTAACCTTCTCCATGCTGGATTAGACTGCTCTTCAGGGAATCTCCAATTGCCTTTAGCATTGAAAGAGTTAATTGAGTAATATTTTATAAATAGTATTTGCACTGGCGACACAATGCCTCATGTGTTAGTTTTAAAATATTTTGTAATCTGATCATTTCGTATGCAGCAGTGAACAGGTCATAATGCTGGTAGTCAGTTTCTCACTAGGATTCAAGGTAGGATTATTTTTAGGGATTTAAATATTTAAGAATGAGCAAACTATTTTGGCAAACGGTCGATTAATTATTCATAACAAAAATCAATATACAGGCCCTGATTGAATTGGTCTTACGTAATTCTTATGGATGTCGAATGATGCAATTGTAGTGACTCATAATGGGAATCCCAGAGTAAATTCTTACAGTACATTATTGTATCGTAAATTGTATGTGGCTTGTATTATGAAGAAGTTCCACGGATGATAGTTGCACTGTGGCGGTACAGACAGAATATCCTGTCAGGATCGACTCAGGAAGGTAACGTCCACGGACATCGGTGCCATTGGCACGCAGGGCGGTGGATTCAAACTGGGTATTTTTAATCTCCAAAGTCCAATTAGCTACCAGGGTATCGTTTCTAGAAACTTTCATATCTGCACTATGAGACCATAAAGACTCATAGCCATCTCTAATACATGGAGATGATGCTATATGGCCTCATGGTAAATATGAGAGCTTCGAGAAACACTATCCAGGTGCATTTCACCGATTAACCCTCTCCCTGCTGGAGTAGGCTCATACACTGCTATTTAGGGCATCTCTGGTATCTGTGTATCTAGTATACATATTAATTGATTATCATTATAATGATGTTCCACCTGACTGCATTGTGCAGTTGTAAGGTGAAAGTGCTTTCTCTTTTCGTTATATCCAGACTGAATTCTGAAAGAATTCTGAAATAGTTCGAGATTAATGGTACAACAGGGCTATAACAGAGTTGTCTCCCTTCTGTTGCAAATGAACATGGCCTCGATCAGCAGTTGTGATATGTTGTTGTGATGCGTCCATGTCATTTCAGTGACCATGACTAAGTCAGCAGACATACCAGTCTTCAGGCAGCGACTATTGTGAGAACCTCCAACTGTGAAATCTATAATGGAATGCCAGGAATGTTCTACAGACTTATTTGGATATAATTTTCCCAATATATATGCAGTTGTACATCAATGTCTTTCTTCGTACTGTTATAGAACATTTTTTTTTTTTATATATAACTATATAAAAGATATAGGTGAAATATTGTTGTTGCGATGTAAAACACTGATTCAATCAATCAGTTATAAAATAGTGTTGTGTATTTTTTGTTGGATTTAGCGAAAATATTCATATTTACTTCAAGCCACTTTTCAACTTTTGGATGTAATATCAGTGTCGAGTTGTTCATACAGGATAAATCAGCTAATCATGCGGTTGTTAAACTGATGTTAAATAAATGGTTGAATGTTAACTGGGTTGTTCAATGCTCGGGCACTATTTCAGTTACAGATTTCTTGCAGCTGGATCTACCAGAAGAAACTGTTGGCACTTTACAAACGAAAAAACCTGGTTTGGTTCTGATATATTCCAATACAAATCTTTTGATCACATTGTTCTTATGTTTATTGACGACACTGAATTATTTCTCAGTAAGATCTTAGTAATATGTTTGATTCTGTGCAAGTTCAATTGAAGACACAGTAGTTCTCGCTTGCCACCTCAGAAACACATCTCTGGAAATATCAAGCCAGGATACCAAAATCACCACAAGGATGAGATTGGACGTGATGAAGGTCATATTGAGGTGCAGATTGCAGGCCAATGGTCACTCGATGGTCAGCCTTTTAATTTACCGTTGGGCGGGTCATCCACCAGATACATTGATCTCTGTATAAATCACCGATGTAGTGAACTTCCAGACTTCGCTTTGATGTATTTTGTGGGTCTTTAACGACTTTTGAGGGTTTGCTGTGTACACAGGTGATTTGGCTGTTGGCATCTGCCATGTTTACGTCCATCCATGTGCTTGCATATTTACTGTCTGTGGGGGGCCGTGCTGTGGTCAGATGTCCAGTAGTCCGGCCACACTGACCAGTGGCCAGATATCCAATATTCTGGCCACACTGACCAGTGGTCAGATATCAAGTAGTCCATCCACATTGACCAGTGGTCAGATATCCAATAGTCCAGCCACACTGACCCATGGTCAGATGTCCAGTAGTCCAGCCACACTGACCAGTGGTAATATGTCCAATGGTCCAGCCACACTGACCCGTGGTCAGATGTCCAGTAGTCTGGCCACACTGACCTGTGGTGGTCACTTGTCATAATCGCTGGCCAATACTGTCATGTTCACCATTGGCTGGTCAGGCGTTTTAGTATTTGTTTACTGGTCCTGCGGAGAGATGTAGTTTGTGGTATGGAGGAGCAGTAGAACATGACATGGTTAATGTTTGTGTGTGTAGGGGTGTTTTCTTATAGAAAGCGACTCTAAACCCCATTTAAAAAAATAAAATAAAATGATTATATACTGAGTTGGGGCAGGGGTGTACAGTGCATATATGTTGTGAATTATTGTTAATGAGGTCAGTACACACATGTATCATCTGATCATGATCACCATATATCTTTTAGACATGCCCTATACGGTATACATAACATAGAATGCTTCAGATTTAGATATTTGCAGTGACTATTGGAAAAACCAATTTCCAGATCAATTTCAATTGCAAATGGGTGAAAGGTTCCCACAGCGATGTTAAACTCCATAATCACACGATCACACAATTAATTTCTTATTTCAAATAAAGAACTCATTTGAATTACAAATCATACCATCTATAGGGAAAGGCATTCAGTATGGTGTTTGCTTTTTTATAGCAAATTTCTATTACAATACTTACTTCTAAAACACACTCGAATAGTCCCGCAATTCCCCCAGAAATTAGCCATCTATTTAACTTACGTTTTTT
>JAUTBZ010123174.1:0-14662 GCA_032361785.1 Lepetodrilus galriftensis
GCTTCAGCATACAACCCTCCTCGACTTTGTTTCACACAGAATGAAAGGCAAAACGCCCAACACAGCCTTGAAGATACCAGTTTGGCCGCCCAAGGAAGGACGACCAATTAGATAGTCATAAAATCTTTGTCAACACATCGTCTATAGAGCATTTAAAACAGCATTGGCCAAAAGCCTAAAAGCCTTGACCAATGCCTATTTTAGATAGCTTCTTCACTGCGCTTGCGAATGGTTTCAAAGCTGTCATCTTGTAACAACGCGCCATTACGAAATACTGGCCGCAGTAGATTAGACTGACCTTCAAGCGCATCTTCCCTGATTGTTTGAACGCCTTTTTCTGTCTGCACGACAGCCAATCGGCCGCGCTTAGAATTTTTACCAGCATCGGTTTTGGGCTGCTTATAAACATCACGCCACTGACCAGAAATTTGCACAGCTGAAGCCTTCATCGCAAAGCCAAGGCTGTCACGGTTGACTTTCTGTAACAGCCCGCCGCCCATACCAAAGGCAATATTATCAATCGCAAAGCCAGCCTTTTCCATGGCCTGCATAATCTCGCCAATAGACTGTAAATTCACGCCGTCCCCCTGAATGACGCGCACACTATCGTCAAGAACCTTATAGCCTTTGGCATTGACAGAGCCGCCAAAGCGGTCATAAAGACGCTGTAACACTTCAAGAACCACCTCTATTGGCTTGCCAGAATCGGGACGCACAACCAAAGTCGCGCCGCTTTGCTTGACCTGCTCGCGCAGTTCCTCACCCCAAATCTGGCTCACCGCATGATAAATATCATAGCTGTCTGACACCACAGCCACCAGACTATCAGGCTTGGCAAACTGCTTGATCATATTGGCATAGGCCTTGGCTTCATTGTCCCTGCCCCATGCTGTCATGGTTGAATGTTCTGAGGCTGGAATAGAAAAACCTGCCATATCAGTATTATAGAACTGTCTTGCCGCAATGATCCCTGCAAGCGTATCTGTGCCTTGAAAGTTGACCAAATGCGCCAAACCGCCAAGCGCTGCACTTTCTTGAGAAGAAACCCCGCGTGCGCCAAAATCATGCAATTTAAAAGGCAGCTGATCCCGTTCATTTTCGCTGGTTTGGTGCAGATAGTGACCAATAACTTTCTTGGCTTGCCATGACACTGTTGCAACTGTGGTTGGATACCAGATCGCGCGCAGCAAGGCTGTTTCCAGATAAGATGTCAGCCAAAAAGCTTTAGGGTCAGTATTCTTGATCTGCACCAACGCGTTGCCTGTGGGCAAAACAGTACCCTCTGGTAAAGCCTCAATTTCAATGGGCAAATAGCCCTTATGCACTTTTAAAATATGCTCCCAGCCTTCACGATAAAACGGGACGCCGTGGGCAGGCAAAATAGCCGCTGCCTCATCAATATTTTCTTGTGTGATGGGCTTAAGCAGATAAGCCTTGATAAAAGCCTGTAAACCAAAAAACAGACTTTTATCAAAGCTACCGCCCCGCGCTTCAATATAAGAAGAAACACATTGTGTTTGTGGCGGGTATTGCAAATAATGGCTTGCCTTATAGCTATCAGTATTCAGTAAGATATTGTTGAACATGGAAATCCTCCTAATTGTTCAGATATACACGGGTCTATCCAGCGTATTTTAACGGTCTAGTGCTATTTTATTTCATTCGGTCATTAATCAATCATGGCATTGATAATATGAAAATGATCCTCAAATATTCGCTCTGGATCAATGCCGCCAAGAGGCACCCACCTGGCATGACGGGCATCATCTCCGCCTTTAACTTTTGGCAACCCTTTCGCATCTGGCTTCAGTTTGATGAAGAAAGCATGTGTTATTGTGCGTCCGCGCGCTGAGCGGTGCGGATCATCAAACACCTGCTGCGCCACAACAGACCCTGCTAAAACTGGCTCTGGCACCTTGATTTTCGTCTCTTCCCGCAATTCTCTTATCATGGCGTCTTTCAGTCGTTCATTTGAGCCAATAAAACCGCCTGGTAACGCAAGTAAACCCTTCCCTGGCCTCGCTTTGCGCTCCACCAGTAAAACATGACCTGACTGCACAACGATGGCATCAACAGTGACAAATGTTGGCGCATAGGGCGCTTTTTCCCATCCCATTTTATAACCATCAATAAAACGCCACTCTTCAGCAAGATCATGAAATTCACGCTGGGTTTGAAACTGGCGTAATAGCTCTTGAACCGCTTTAGGGTAGTGGTTGCCAATCTCTGCCTCTAAAAAATAACTAGCCCGCAAAGGCGTTGCACTGAGACCTTGATAGTCTGCGACTGTCACATTGCCCCATTGCGGAAACAAGGAAAGATAATAAGAAGAATGATCTTTACTGTGACCGATCAAGCCAATTTTAGGCGCTTTGCTGCCAATTTTTGGCGGAAACTGGCTAACAATACCATAAACACCCTGTTGAACCCGGCTTAACCAGCCCTCTTCATTGTAAACATCATCCAGCAAAGGTACGATTTTTATACGGTTCTGCGCCTGCTTGCCAAAACTTTCCTGAATAAAGGTTTTACGCTCTAAAAATGTCCATGGATTGCGCAATGACCTTGGCTGAACACTAGAGCCAACCAGCACAATAACACGCTCTGCCTGTTTTAAAGCTGTTTCTATAATCCTATAATGCCCTAAATGAAAGGGCTGGAAGCGGCCAATAAAAACAAGATAATCAAACTTGTATTCTTGTTGTATTTCGTCATTTTTCTGTGTTTCTTTCATTTTCAGCAAACTCCTTACTGAAGCCCCTTGTTCTTTAAGGTCTTTCCTCAAAGACAGGATTAGGACACCTTTAGTAAGTGTAGTTTATACACTAATGTTTTCCCGTGTCAAAACCTTTTTACAGCAACAGCGCGGCTTGGCTGCTTTTTTTGCCTCATAACCAGGCTGGTCAGAGCCATTTTAGCGGCCTTCTCACCTTTCGTAAAAAGCTCATCACCTCCTACCTGCTAAGGGGTATAAACGATTCTGGATCATGCTGTCAGCAGAACAATTATCAAAACATAAACCATAACGGCACAAAACTTGAAAAGCACAATAGCGCCCTAAGATGTGACCAGCGCTGTCTTGACACTTGCATTCTATTTCACGCTTTCGTATTGTTACTTTCTTTACAAACAAATCATACGACTTCACAAAAGGCGCGGCTCTTTAACCAAGCTGCTATACCCCATATGAGGGATGGCCGTCGCTCTGACACTAAGCGCCTATTCGTGAATCAGCATAAAACTTGGATAGGGCAAAGAACATGCAGACCAATAGCTATTGCGGCATCGACTTTGGTACAGGAAACTCGGCTATCACGTCTTTTGCAGAAGATGGCACCATTCAGGTTGCAGCCTTGGAAGATGGCTCGCCTCTTTTGCCTTCTAACCTGTTTTTTTCTGAAGAAGATAACCGAACCTATTTTGGCAAGGCTGCGACAGAAGAATATCTTGATGGTGCGCTTGGACGGTTTATGGTTTCTCCGAAAAGTGCTTTAGGCACGTCGTTGATTGATGAGAGCACCGTAATTTTAGGCAAACGCAAACCCTTTAAAGATATCATTCAGGTGCTTGTTGGTGAAATTAAAAGACGTGGTGAACAGCAATTAGGCGAAAAAACCTCTGTGGTTATGGGGCGCCCTGTCCGCTTTAACGACCATGATGATAAGCGTGATAGCAAAGCCCAAACCATCTTAGGCGAAGTTGCCAAACAAGCCGGCTTCAAGCATGTGGAGTTTTTGTTTGAACCGCTCGCAGCGGCCTTTGATTATGAAATGCAAATCACTTCAGAAGAAACCGCGCTTGTCATTGATATTGGCGCGGGTACATCTGATTTTTCTATCATTCGCCTCTACCCCAACGCCCAGGAACGGGATGACCGTAGCGCTGATATTTTGGCCAATGCCGGGGTTTATATTGGTGGTAACGATTTTGATAAGGAATTTAGTCTCAGACATTTGATGCCGCATTTTGGCAGTAAAGCGCAAATTAAACGGATGACAGGCGGCCTGATTGACGTTCCCAAGGCACCCTTTGATAATTTAACAACCTGGCATATGATTCATTTGCTCTATGATCGCAATTATATTCGGGGCTTTAAAGATGATATTCTAGCCTTGGCACCACCAGAACATAAGCAAAAATTACAGCACATCGCTGATATATTACAGAACCAATATGGCCATTCCCTATTGATGGATGTTCGTAAAGCCAAAGAGGATCTTTCTGATAGTGATGAAGTCACAAGCACTTTTTCAACGGGTAGCGCAAAAATTCAAGTACCGCTCACTCAGAAGAACCTGAATGAAAGCCTCAATTTTAAACTCCGCGCTATCAAAGAAGGTATAGCCGATGCCCTCACACTGAGCGGCCTTAAAACTGTTGATACGATCTTTTTTACAGGCGGTTCAACCAAAATCCCCTTTATCAGGGACAGTCTGCTTGCTGCTTTTCCAGAGAGCAAGACAGTCAAAGGAGATGCCTTTGCCAGTGTCTCCAAGGGTTTGGCAGTCCGCGCGAAAAAGTGTTTTGGTTAAGCAGCGCTTTCATAATAAAAGTGCCAGCGCAAACTCTTAAGTCACGCCAGCACTTTTAAAAATCTAAAAAAGTTTGCCTTTTATGATTTGATGTTAAACAGCAGCTCTATGCGGTGAAGTGGCGTGCCTTTTCTCAAGGTTCTTCTCACTATCAAGCAAAACTGGCTTGCCAAAGAAAAAGCCCTGCAAATAAGTCACCCCAAAACTGCGCAACAGGTCTGCGGCATACTGATCCGTCACAAATTCTGCAACGGTCTCAATTTCCATTTCATTACAAAGTGAAATCAAAGACTTAACAATGATTTGATCTTTCTTGTTGCGGGTGATATCGCGAATAAAATTACCGTCAATCTTAACCACATCAACATCGAGCAGTCGAATAGACTTATAAGAGGTATAGCCAGCGCCAAAGTCATCAATCGCAACCTTACAGCCCAATTCCTTGACTTTCTTAACAAAGCTGATTGTGACATCAATATCTTCAATCACTGCTGTTTCAGTAATCTCAATCATTAGCCGGCCAGCAAGGTCTCGATCATTATTAAGCAACAGACGCAGCATATCAATCCACTCTTCATCACCGCACGTCAGTCCGGAAATATTAAGGGAAAGCTGAACTTCAGGGGTATTTCTTGCATAGAGAATGGATAATTCCAAAACCCGATAATCAATCAAGCGGCTCATGCCCAGCTGTTCTGCAATAGGAAAGAACTCTCCAGCTGAAATAATCGTGCCATCTTCATTTTGAATACGCAGCAAGATTTCATAAAAGGACACGTCCTCATTATCTGCATTCACGATTGGCTGGAGCGCCAACAGCATTCTTTTTTCGTTCAAGGCGTCCATAATATATTTTGAGATTTCCATATTGCGATTACGGACAAGCTCAATATCTTTACCAACCTGATAATGCTCAAAGCTATCATACGCCTTAGACAGCGCGATATGAAGCGCTTCCATTGTTGAAGCAATAACCTGGTTTAGCGGTTCAGCCTTGTCTGGAACTTGCATACCGCCAATTGAGATGGTGGCAGAAACAGGCCCCGCAGACGTGCCAATAACCTGATCACGAATAGCTTGCAGAAAACGCTGGGTTGCAACCTCAAGGTCACCTTTAATACAATTATGCAAAACCAGAGCATATTGGTTTGACGAAAAACGGCAAATCATATCATCTTCGCGCATAAATTGACGCAGACGGGTTCCAATCTCTGAAATAACCTCATCACCAATGTCAAAGCCTGAAGTTTCATTAATTTGAGAAAGGTTCCGTACAGCAATCAGCAAAAAGCCTACATTTTTCTCTTGAGAAGTGGCAACAGTGTAGCGTTCAAGATGATCTAACAGGCGGTGACGGCTCACAAGTCCGGTTTCTTCATCCGTGCGGTTTGCAAAATGTTGCTTTAAATACAGGTTTTGATCCCCGTTTAATGAAGCCATAATACCAAAAGCGTGCTCTACCTTGCCGTCATCACCAATATAACAACGCCCTTTTTCCTCAATCCAAATTTCATTCTCCCCGCCCCTACCCTCAGGGTAAAAACGAAAGACGTTTTGATAAGGAACAATAACCCTGCCCTTTTCAACCTTTGGTTCGACAATAAGGTCGTAACGGTTTGCAGCGTGCTCGGCATCCACCAGCAATCCAAAGGCTGGCCCTGTGCCAACCTTGGCAACATCATCAATATTCAAAATAGTTTTGATATTATCGGTCCAATCAATAGTATCTTCACGAAGATCCCAATGATATGCAGCTTGCTCAGTAACAGTCATGATATTTGACAGCAATCCCTCACTAACGGGAGAGGAAAGCTTTTTTTCATTCTCACCCGACTGCGGATGTTCATTTGCTCCATGAGAAGTCATTAGGCTGTAATCCTACTTGATGGCTGGTGTCCATGATCAACACGTCGCATGGTTATATTCATAATTTTAAAGGGTTTTATATTTTTGACACCCTTAAGATTTTTTAGAATCTTGTTATGAATTTATCTTCCTTCCATAAGTAAAGTGAAATGGTTATTTTTGGGTTAACTCTTCCCAATACTCACCCCAGCTAAAGTAAAACAGTTTCACCAATTCACCTGCTCTGCACCTTAACCATATGATTTACCACCAAAAAAATCCAGCATATGTCCATAAAAAAAGGCAGTCCCGACTTTACGCCAGAAAACTGCCTCTTAAAATAATAATAATAATAATACACCAGCAGGCGTATTAACCAGCTTTAGCCATGATGTCCCATACCAGGAGCCATCATCATATCACGTCTAGCAACACTAATAGAAATCATAAAGCCAGCAATCACATCAATAAGTGCGATAATCGCCATAATGAAAAATGTAGAAGAACCAGCATCTTTTACCATCAAAAATTCAACCAAGAAGGCAATAAAGACCATTGTTGACAGAGCATGGTCAGCCATACCAGCGGCGCTTGTGTTGGTTGCCTTGATAACCTCAAAGAACAAAAACAGCAAAGACATGATAATCATCAGGTTGCCTAATGTAAATTTCCATACAGCGCCTGAAACAAGATTCAGTTCCCAAAGAACATTATCATTAAAGATACCAAAAGCGCTGGTTGCTTCATCACCACCGCCGCCCATAGAAAACATGATGATATTATAAATCACCAAAGGGATAAGTGTGAGTGGAACAACATATAAAGCTCTGAAAATACCCATTGTAATGTCCTTGTAAAAGAATGCGCCATAAACCCCTCACTATCTTATAAAGATTTTATAAAGATACAAGGGGAATAAGTTATTTTTTCATATTATGACATCATATATTCGAGATAATACGGCAATGTCAGGGAATTAATATGATTTACACATCATCATCGTCAATATTCAACACTTGACGGCCATTATACATACCTGTTTTCAGGTTAATGTGGTGCGGTCTATAACACTCACCACTATCTTTATCCACTGCGTAAGAAGGCTTCTTCAGCGCATCTGTTGAGCGACGAAAACCCCGTTTCATACGGGAGATCTTACTTTTTGGTACAGCCATTTTATATTCCTCTAAACAAAACAGGCTACTTAACACTATAGGGTATAAGCAGACTAGCCATTATTCACATATTTTCTGCCCAACACAAATCATCTGGCAGATTTTATTTTGCTGTCATCTATAGAGGCTAAGCGTAAGAAAATCCAGAACATTCTCTTAGTTTTCAGAGATTTATTGATAACAGCCTGTTCTGTCCCCCTCTTTAACAGAAAACAAGACAAAGACCAGTAAACAACCGCTCTTTGTTCACAATCTCATAAGACAAGACTCTTTTGCCAGGCCACTATACGCCACCAATCAGGCTTCCCACCTTGACTGAAGGCGCAATCAAACGCCTATCTTAATATTTGGCCAAGCTCCAGGGAAAGATACAAACTGCCAAGATATACTGTTCAGCCTACACCAAAACGGCTTTTGAATAACCAGAAAGCATATGATCAATTTCGGTTAAAGCCCGCTCGGCAGCTTCTTCACCCCTTTTAATAGCGGCTTCGCCTTTGTGAAAATCAAACAGGCTAATCCCATCAAGGTGCGGGTTAATCATCAAATCTGGCGGATCTCCAGCCAGCCGCGCCCGCGCAATGCGATCCTGTGTAATATTAAAAGCATCCAGCAAAGCAGAGCTAAAGCCGGGCGTATCCCCATTTTTACGCTCTACCAACTGTCTGTGCAGCAGTCTTAGCGCCGAATGGTCGCGTTTATTGTCTAATGCGTGTGGCTGATTGGCGTCTGCATCCTCATCAGGTTCAACACGTTCTTCAAGAAAATCAGCATCTGGAATAAAGCCGCCTTTTTGAAAGATATTATTATTAAGGTTGACCGCAATCACCATATCAGCCCCTAAGGCGCGGCATACAGAAACTGGCACTGGGTTAACCAAGGCACCATCCATCAGATTATTGCCATTAAAACTCACAGGCTTAAAAATGCCTGGCAGCGCATAAGAAGCGCTCATTGCCTTAACAAGTTTACCCTTGTTAAGCCAAATTTCTCGTCCTGTCCGGCATTCGGTAGCTACAGCAACAAATTTTTTGTCCAGCTCATGAATGGAAACATCATCAAGACGGCCAGTCAGCAGCTTTTGCAGCTTGGCACCGCCTAAAAAGCCCTGCCCCTTGAGATTAAAATCAAGATAGCGGAACACCTTGCGAACAGTCAGTTCATTGACCCATTCTTCAAGTTCATCCAGCCGTCCAGCCGCATAGCAGCCCCCAACCACAGAGCCAATAGAGGTGCCAACTACAATATCAGGCCGCAACCCCGCCTTGCAGAGCACATTCAGGACACCAATATGCGCCCAACCCTTTGCAACTCCGCCACCAAGCGCCACCCCTAATAAAGGTTTTCTGACCATAATGAACTCCCCACTTCTTATTCTTTGAGCGATGGAAATATTTTTATCAGCTTAATGCACAAAGCTCTCTATTATAAGTTTTCTTTAGGAGTTTGCTTAATTCAGGGCAAGGTTTTGTCAGCAAAGTGATGTTTTTCACAAAACTATTGTAATCCTGCCAAGCTGTTTTTTAGTGCCCTTTCAACAGACCCTTCAAAACATGCGATAATGACGTGCTTTACAGAACTATCAGGCGCAGCAGACAAAATTTCAGAAACAGCAATCTGAGCGGCTTTTTCAACTGGGAAACGATAAGCACCGCAACTAATTGCCGGAAATGCGAGACTTTCAAACTGTTGCTCATTGGCAATATTCATCACACAGCTATAACAAGAGGCCAGCAAAGCCTCTTCATTCCTGTTCCCACCGTACCAAACGGGTCCAACCGCATGAATAACGTGCCCTGCTGGCAGCTTATAGCCTTTGGTTAATTTTGCTTGACCTGTTTCACATCTGTTAAGGGTCAAACATTCATCCAACAATTCGCGTCCTGCGGCTCTATGGATTGCGCCATCAACACCGCCGCCGCCGGCCAAAGCGCAGTTGGCAGCATTCACAATGGCGTCCACTTCCAAAGTCGTAATATCAGCCTGAATGATTTCTATTTTCATAGCCTCTCCACATCACCCTATTGGCCATAAACTTTTTTGGGGTCAAAGGCCTTATGATCTTCATTAAAACTCAGTTTTAAAGCGGGGCCTGGTTTTTGCCCTAAAGGGATAGAACGGAAAAAACAACCCTCATAGCCAACATGGCAACAGCCTGCCCCCTGAACCTCGACGGCCATCCAGATCGCATCCTGATCACAATCAATATTCAAGGTTACAACTTTTTGGGTCAGGCCGCTTGTTGCGCCTTTATGCCAAAGCTCATTACGCGAACGGCTCCAATAATGCGCGGATTTGGTTTCAATGGTTTTGGCTAAAGCCAGATCATTCATATAAGCCAGCATAATCACCTTGCCGGTTTTATGGTCTGTCGTCACCACAGGTAACAGGCCATTGGCATCGAATTTGGGGGATAATGTTGTCCCCTCTTCAATTTCAGCCTTGTCGCCGCGCTGGGCAAAAAACTGTTCTGACATAGTTCTCTCCAAATAAAAAACCTGCAATAAATGCAGGTTCTGGTGTAATTGAGAAGGTTTCCGGAAAGGAAAATGGCTTTAACTTAGCGTCCGCGTGTCATATCCAAAAAGCGATTTTGCAAATGATAATTCTCTTTGAAAATCCCGGTAAATTTGGTTGTGACCGTTGCCACGTTAGGTTTTTTAATCCCGCGCAATGACATACATTGATGCACCGCGTCAATATGAACAGCGCAGCCTTGCGGCTTGAGAACATTTTCAAGAACATTACTAATTTGTGCGGTCATGGTCTCTTGGGTTTGCAAACGCTTGGCAAAAATATCCACAACGCGCGCCAACTTGGAAATACCGACAACGCGGTCTGTTGGAAAATAGGCAATATGCGCTGTGCCAATAAAGGGAATCATATGATGTTCGCAATGAGAATTAATATCAATATCCCGCAACATCACCATGTCATCATAGCCTGCACCTTCTTCAAAGCTACGTCCCAAAACATCTTCCGGAGATTCTTCATATCCTGAATAAAACTCTTTATAGGTTTTGATCACCCGTTTTGGCGTATCCAGCAAACCATCACGATAAGGGTCATCACCAATATAGGAAATGAGGGTTCTGACAGCTTCCTCAGCCTCTTGCTGACTTGGACGCTTTTTCGCCTGCACCGCTGTCTTGTTCAAATTCACGTCCACATTCATTATTGTCTTTCCTGACTGTTCCAGCATCCTCCAGTGTACAACACCAAAACAATTCATGCGTAATAGTGCGGACTGGAATAATAAGCATTATGGCTTGCCTGTTATAGTATGGCTATATATTATTACTATGGCAACACTCTGGCAGCAAAATTCTGTTGGGACTGTTATAGAGCCATTAACCCTGTTCATCAAGTATGGCAGAGCATTTTATCTGTTTTTCTGCCCGTTATTACAAAGTTTTCGTTATGTTATCAGCGCTTTATAATGATAAAGTTATCGCTCTAGCTGCCAATATTCCCCATTCTGGCTTACTGGAAAATGCGCCTTATCAAGCTACAGCCCATTCCAAAATTTGCGGGTCAACGATAACGGTTTCACTACAAATGAAGGGTGACACTGTGAGCCAGTTTGGTCAGGAGGTCAAGGCTTGTCTGCTGGGGCAATGCGCTGCTTCTATTTTGGGCGCGCATATTATTGGCTGTGATAAAGAAGCACTTTTGAACCTGCAAACCACAATGGAAAAAATGCTCAAGGAAGACGGCGCCCCGCCAACAGGCATATGGGAAGATCTTGCCCTGCTGCTTCCTGTTCGTGAAGTCAAACAGCGTCATACCTCGGTTATGCTGGTGTTTGATGCTGTCACAAAGGCTCTAAAAATTTGACCATATCAGATGAAATCCTATCCTATCGCAAATCAGGGGTTTGATCAAATATTTGGCTATGCTTTTCAAGGGCATAAAGGTCTGTCATGCCCGCAACAAAATCCTTGACCCGTCTTGCCTGCTGTCGTGCATTAATATCTTGCTCAATGCTCCCCCATTGGCGCGGCAATCTTTTTGGGTGCTCCAAATAATATTGCGCCAAATCTTCGACAACGCTTTCGGCATCAGCCATAATGCGGCTAATATCTTTATGATGATAAACCTCAGCCATCAAGAAGGACTGAAGCACTTTTAAATCAGCTGCAAATTTATCTGAAAAGGTCACAAGCGTCCTCTTTGCTGCGCGGACATCATTCGCAGAAGCAATCGCCATTGCCTTGACGCCCTGTTTGGTTTGACAGACCACATCCTCAACCATACGGGTAATCAGCCGTCTATTAAGCTCGTAAATAAGGCGGTCTGTTGCAAGGTCTGGATAAAAGGATTGAATTTCCTCTAAAATGCGCGCCGTCAAAGGAATATCCTCTAACGCAGACATGTCATAAAGGCCGCCGCGCAAACCATCATCAAGGTCATGATTATTATAGGCAATATCATCTGCAATGGCGGCAACCTGTGCTTCTGCTGAGGCATAACCTGACAATTCCAAATCATTCTTTTGGTTATAAGCGATAATTTCTTCAGGTAAGGTTGGGAGCAGTTTTTGATAGAGTTTTTTATCAACAGACAGTAAGGTACCATTATGCTTGACCAGCCCCTCCAGAGTTTCCCAAGTTAAGTTCAGGCCATCAAACTCAGCATACCTCTGCTCTAACTGGGTGACAATATGCATGGACTGGGCATTATGATCAAAGCCGCCAAAGGGTTTCATAACACGGTTTAACGCGCGTTCTCCTGCATGACCAAAGGGAGTATGGCCAAAATCATGCGCCAGGGCAATCGCTTCTGTCAGGTCTTCATTCAACCCTAAAATGCGGGCAATAGAGCGGGCGATTTGCGCGACTTCAAGGCTATGGGTCAGCCGCGAACGATAATGATCCCCCTCATGATAGACAAAAACCTGGGTCTTGTGCGCCAACCGGCGAAACGCTGTGCTGTGGACAATGCGATCCCGGTCGCGCTGGAACGGGGAACGCATGGAACAAGCCTTTTCCTCAACCAGCCGTCCCCTGCTCTGTATTGGATTTGAGGCATAAGAGGCATGATCGCAATAACCTGTCTGGTCTGCTTTGTTGCTGCGTGTTGTCATCTCAACCATTTCTTTGTTTTTAAAACACTGGAAAAACTGGTATACTATCCCCAAATAAGGCTTTATAGGGTTATGCCCTTTCTTTCCAAAAGCATAGAACAGACAGCAAGACTACCAAAAACTCTTTTTTGGATGCTGTAACTTATGGATAAGCCAAACACATTACAGGATAACCAAACCATGAGCGAACAACAATTTTCAGTTTCGGAAAAGGCAGCCAGACGCATTAATGAGATTATTGCCTCTGAAGAAAAACACACCATGTTGCGCATTAGTGTCTCTGGCGGCGGCTGTTCAGGCTTTCAATATCATTTTGACCTGACAGATGAGCGCAATGATGACGATATTATTGTTGAAAAAGACGGTGCCACTGTGGTGATTGACACCATGTCACTAATGTATATGGAAAACTCCCAGATTGACTTTGTGGACGACCTGATTGGCGCTTCCTTCCAGATCAACAACCCAAATGCGACCTCAGGCTGCGGCTGCGGCACCAGTTTTGCGCTTTAGCCCAGCTTTTCCCTTTAGCATGAACCATGTGCCAATACAAAATCTGACCAGATATGCGGTCGGCTTCTAAAGAGTATTACGCATAAAATCGCGCTTTATTCTGCCTGACAGCACCCCCATATCTGCGGATCACAGCCAAAAGTTACAATAAATTAACAAAAGTCCTCATCTCATTTATCCTAAAATCTTATAAGGCATGGCTGTTATACAAGCCGCTACGCCCCATCCATTAGAGGTTAGCAGCATTATTGGCAGCAAGCCACTTTATCAGAACTGATATTAGACAAAAGGTGCATAAACAGCTAAGATAAAGTACATGCCCTTTTGGCAAGCCGCCCTATGAGACTGAGAATATTCTTTGGTTTCATGCAAGGCCTGATGACCAGGCCAGCCCTCTTTAGGATTTATTTTTACAATAACCCCTAGAACATTCAGAGCGAAAGGCATAAATATAAAGGGCATAAAATTTAATAATAATATTTAGGACTGGAGATGCCCATGACAATCCAAGTTACAGGAAAAAACCTTAATATTGGTGATGCTCTTCGCACCCATGCTGTAGAAGCTGTACAGCGCGCGCTCGACAAATATATTGGAAGATCTTTTCCTGGTCATGTTCGTATCGAAAAAAATCGCAACAATTTTGAAACAAACTGTACAGTTGATTTATGGAACGGTTTCTCGCTCAATGCTCATGGTCATTCTGTTGACCCACATAGTAGCGTTGAAGAAGCCGTTGAAAAGCTGGAAAAGCGCTTGCGCCGCTATAAAAGACGCCTCAAAAATCATCACAATAATCAGAAACGAGACTTTAATGAAGTCTTTGCAACAGATTATCTTATCAACCCTTCCGAGACTGAGGAAAGTAGCGGTCACGAAGATACCCCGTTAATTGTCGCCGAAACAAAAGCCAAAATTCGTGAGCTTTCTGTCAGTGATGCTGTGATGCAGCTTGACTTGGCCAATGAGGCTGTTTTGATGTTTAAAAACTCCTCTCATGGACATATTAACCTTATTTATCGCCGTGAAGATGGTAATATTGGTTGGATTGATATGAACCAGGCAGTCGATGCTGCGTCAAAAAGTAACTAAAAATTGCACTTTACTTTGGCAGTCATGACAAAATGTTTTACTTTAATGATACATTATGTCATGGCATAACAAATTATGGGTTACTTGGAAGATAATATAATGGACCTAAGCGACTTGATTGCACCTGAAGGAATCATCACTTCCCTGAAGGCAGGCACGAAAAAACAGGTCATTGAAAGCCTGTCTGATCATGCCGCACAGCTCACAGGACTTGAGCAATCTCTTATCCTGGAATCTCTCATGCAACGAGAAAGCCTTGGATCTACCGGGCTTGGTGGCGGAATTGCTATTCCTCATAGCAAACTCGCAGGCCTCGACCATGTTGTTTGTATTTTTGCGCGCATGAGCAAGCCAATAGAGTTTGATGCCCTGGACGAAGAACCAGTTGACCTTATCTTTGTCCTGCTCGCGCCAGAAAC
>JAUTBZ010123185.1:0-15675 GCA_032361785.1 Lepetodrilus galriftensis
CAAAACCAAAATTATGTCACTCGGGCATACATCTGATACGAAATGGAAGCTCGGTTAGTATCCTATAAATACACAAACGCATCCAAATAAATTTCCTAGCAATTTTTTTAACAAAACATAAACATAAACATGGTGTATTTACAATACTGGCGATTGCATGTTAAAATACCCCTAGCTACGCATCAGACAAAGGCAGTGGAAACTAGGAGTCTTGGCGGATGATAGCACAGCACGTGGTAGAGTGTTGGACTTCAAAGCCAAAGGTGTCAGTACCAGCTGGTGCTCGTAGGGTTACTGCAACATTCAGCGCTATGGATGTTGCAGGTTTCCTCCTGCCCTAAACTGAAAAGCTGTGACCGATAAGTGAAAGAATCTTGAAAGTGGCTCTAAAACCTTAATTTTTTTTTAAAGTAATAAATTGGTCTCCTCATCTGACCAGTCTATTGTATATAATTAAAGACAAACAATGAGATTTGACAAAGCACAGTTTATTTGGAACCAGATTCTAACTACAATGTCGTACAACGAGGAGGACAAAGGAACAGCCTGGCCCCACAAGAGTACTGGCCTAGCCAAATTGCTTCAATTTTCTGCATGTCATCGACATCTTCATAGAATCATATTGAAAATGCCCTCGCTCTTACTTTTCAACCAACCTCCCCTTCATTCTTACTATAGGTACCAAGACCCCATTCTTGTACTTGACACTTGGAAAACTTCAATATATATCATTTACAGCCTGAACAATAATATTTTTGTCTTGGAATTTAAAGTACATGTAAGATTGAATTATTGGATATGAAAAGGATGTGTAAAATTTTAAAACTTATTTACATTTCAGTTTTTAGGATTGAAAATGATATGTAAAATCTTAAAATTATTCATAAATAATATTTGTTATCAGTTTTTAATTTTTTGTTTGTTTGATTGATTGAGAAATAAAGATTTTCTAGACATACGGGTAAGGTTATATTCTTGTATTGAACTAGTAATAAAGCTCTGATAAAATGATGACTAGCTCAGAGCTGACTTGGACCAGGCTGTTCTTCAGTGAGGTGATAAGCTTCTATATATCAGTACTTCAGCTACATGTAAATAAATTGCTGTTTTAAAGTCGGTAGGTAAACCAAACCAAACAGCTACACCCTATCCGAATCTAACTTCATTCAAAATCTCAGAATCTGGTACCGCCAACTGCAGAAGAAAAGAAATAGTTCATACGGTAGATATCGGATCACGCTGTGCGTGAAACTTATCGAAAATCTGACACAAACATGTCGATATCTTGCTCCGCTAACCAGCCAATCTGTCGCACAAAGCTACCTACAGACTTGTATTGCCAGTTCGCAATTTTTCAGTTTGCGTTTTCTTCTGCAGTTGACCGATTTTCACATCAATATACACTTGCTATCCTCTGAAACCCACTTGAATGAGAGCGTTGCTTTAATATATAAAACACTGATGTAATATTGGCTACAGATGAGATGTAATCTGGATTTTACTATGATGAACTATGACTGATGTAGTGCTGGTCAAGCAGTGGTGTATACATGTATTATGCAATGGCTTGACCACCCGCTGACCACTGGAAGGTGCTGATGGTCATTTCTACATCAGGCGTACCAAAGACAATTGAAATGTATAACGTAAAAGTCACATGTCTTAACACTTTGCATAGATCTAGTCAGTAGAATTATAAAAAAGTTTTTGTTAACAATGTAAACAAATTTCCTCCGGGATAATATAGATTATTTCTATTATTATTATTATTACTAGTATATTATTATTATTATTATGTCTAACACTTTACATACCGTATTCTGTAGAATCTTTTTTTGTTTTGCTTTAATAACAACAATATATTAACTCAAATTTCTTTCCCGGATAATAAAGAATATTTTATTTTTATTATTATTATTATTTATTATTATTAATATTATTATAGGGTTAGTCATTGAAAATTTAGGTGTTGCATCATTCAACATAGATTATCATTCAATATAGAACTTACAACATCATACATATCGCAATGAACCAGTATAATGACGTCGGCAATTATCTGTCAACCAAGCTACAAAGTTAATTATGCGTACTACGGTAGTCTAAATCATGGAATTGCTGATATCATAATGGTGGCCCAATGTGTACGACGTTGCAGGCATGATCTGTTGAATGTTGCAAAACTATAAAGCTCGTTACAAAACCTATATTTTCCCGAGATTAACAACGTAGAATTCTACAGACTATGCATTGTGTAGACATATGACTGTTTTATGTTACAATCATATGACTGTTTTATGTTACAATTGTCAGTTTTCTTTGGCACACCTGTCCATGATTCGTGAAACTGATGATAGATACGGTCAATCAGATATACAATGCCACATTGGATGAATCACTAGTACATCAATATCATCATGTAATGTACATACGGTAATACAAGTCTCGAAACATCCGAATACTTTTTGACACACTGATATAATAGCCAAAGCCGAGACTACAGATATTGAACATTGCCCAAGCCGTGGTGGAATCCTGGTGTGGATCCATCGAGATTGTTCCGCCAGTTGAGAAAGGCGACAGATGACACTAGTTGGTTCTACATTTAGAGCAGTCTGGAAGTCGCAAGTTTGTTGAAAACGTGACATGAAGTAATAGAAACAAATGGATCAGAAATAAAAACTTATAATATTTTTTATTTATTTTTTTGTTTTGGAATAAAATTGCCGTGAAACATGTACTCTATGAGCATGTCAGTGAGTGGCAATTTGTACTGTATATTAAACGGACTATTATTACTGTTATTATTATTAATATTATTTAATTTTTTAAATTATTATTATTATTATTATTATTATTATTTATTATTATTATTATTATTATTACTACTACTACAGTACTACTATCATCTTTCAGATGAAGCTCCTTCACACTGTCAGCACAAATTATACATCGGGTGAAATCAGGCCCCAAGATTATGAAACCTTTTTCTTGGTCAACGTTTTTCTTACTAAAAAATGTTTCTTAATCTTGGTACCAGATGACTTCAAATTTATTTTACTTGCATGTCACGTTTCCAACTAACAATTGCTGGTGCTAGGGTGCTATAACGTCTAAGTTTGAAAGACACAATTGACGAGGACAACACATAAATATCAACTGCATCAACTCGCAGTTTTAACAGTAACAAGCACTATAGTATACCCTTCCCAACACGATGTAAAGAATCGCTACAACAGTCCTCATTATACTGGTAGTATGGACACACGTATATATACGTAATATATAACATTAATCGCGAGACGACGCATACGCCATCTCGTCTGCAGTGAGTCTGTGGAGCTATTAAATTAGGAACACGTACATTTATAGATTCAGTAGTTTAAACATTTTTCAGCAATGTGATAACATTTCAAAGTTGTAAAATTGTACATACTGAAACTGGAGTAAAAATGAGACATAAAATTTACCACAATTATTTTTTATAGTGTTGTCGGTATTGTTTTTTTGTAAAAGAGGCAGCCATTTAAAATTTTACTAAGGAGAATTTAACACATACCCAGTACACTATACAGGAATAGGAATTGCAATTGGATGAATATTTTACGTTACAAAAAGGAAATTATAGTTTGTTCAAAATTATACAGACTTGCTATAAGAAAATGTCATCTTAATAATTTTTTTATATCCTATTTATAAACCTTTGTCAATTGTTAAACAATCAAATTTTGATTTTGACTCTCAAATACAAAGATCTAAAGACATCCTGTTTTGATTGTTTAGTAAAGGCCGCTGTAAATACATGTAGTTCAATATGATAATAATTAGATTCACTTTTGTGGGAGTGGCCTATGAAAATTTAGTTCATCAAAGTATGAAGGCAATATTTTGGGGTCATATGGACCAATCAGGTTTCCAGATTCACTGGATTTACGTATTTCAATATAATTAGATTAACTTTTGTGCTAGACTGACAATAATCATTAGTTACAAATACTGTATATAATTGACCAAGAAATAAATCCCCAAACTTCTGAAAATAAATTAACATAGATAATGTACTCATTATAGTTATACAGTACTATATATATAATAAACATTTTGATTGATTGAGTTAGTATTTGTTGTCACAGTGGGAATATTTCACCCATAGAAGACAACTACAATGTTAAATTAATATAATACATGCCAATATACGTTATGATAAACAAAGCCTAGCTGTTGACATATATGTATAATATGATACTGTTTTACCGAAAAGTGTGACATAACAAAGCACCAAATACAGTTGACTGTAATAAACCTACAAATACTGGGATACACAGCTACACACAATACGGTAGTAATAGCAATAGCTACAATATTTACACTTCAAAGAGTAGTTTGCTGAGACAGATAGATGGTATAGTAAGTAGTAAGTAGTAAGGAATGAATGAAGAATGTGGATAATATAACTGTCAGCTGATAACAATTCACGTTAATATGAATACATTACGTAGGCAATAAAAAAAATGACCCGATATTTTGATCTGATCTCAGCTTATTTCTCCGTAAGCTACAATATTTGCAACAGCTTACTATTTTCATATTAAAGCATGATATTTAAAGCTGGTGAGTGAATATGGAGTTTAACGTCGCTGTGGGAATCTTTCAACCATTTGCGACGATCATAAGCTACAATATTTGCAATAGCTTATTTGTTCACAAGCTAAAATATATGCAATAGCGTATTTGTTCACAAGCTAAAATATATGCATTAGCTTATTTGTTCGTCCTACAATATTTGCAACAGCTTAC
Source organism: Lepetodrilus galriftensis (assembly GCA_032361785.1). NCBI lineage: Eukaryota > Metazoa > Mollusca > Gastropoda > Lepetellida > Lepetodrilidae > Lepetodrilus > Lepetodrilus galriftensis. The sequence goes on from JAUTBZ010123185.1 coordinate 4,798, forward strand.
TCATATAATATTGCACGATAAGCTACAATATATGCAATTCATTCACAAGCTAAAATATATGCAATAGCTTATTTGTTCATAGCTCACAATATTTGCAACAGCTTATTCGTTCATAAGCTTTTTTTGAAACCTGTATGCAACATCTTCATGATAGGTTTCATTGCAAATTGCAATGAAACCTGTATGCAACATCTTCTATTCTACTGGCTGCTATATATATAAATATATGCTTAACAATAACAACGATATAAGCATTTGATCACATTGTACATTTTCACATAACTAATTCCATCTAGTTTTGATAAACATTTGACTATTTTATTTCTATATTGTCATGTCAATTTCTGATGGATATTTTGCATATTGTACATACACACTTAGCTCAAACGTACGGAATGGTTAATGATAATAGTTATAGAACTAATATTTATCTGTAGATCACACTGAGAACTGAAATACATCTCCGCTTCTCCTTAACCCTCTCTCTGCTGGATTAGGCACAGGCACTGCTCTTTATGGCATCTCCGGTTGCCTCCAGCGTGGAGAGGGTTAATATATACACAAATACAAACATTTGAGAAATGAAACAGGGGTTCCATTGGGATATAAAGGAAGGCTGTGTAATGTGTTATGAGACACTGCTGCCAAGCAAGTTTTGATACTGATTTATAAAAGAAAAATTCAATACACATCTCGCAAATATTTTCTCATGTGTCAAAAAAGATTCCGTTTATATAAATCTTATCATACAAAATAAATACATGTATATACACAGAAATCAGGGATATTTGTGTAGTGGACAATACTTTACAATACCTTCCAAGAAAAAAGAAATATATATAACCTATGTTTCATTTGGTATATTCTAAAGAGCTTTAAGTGATTATAACATTAAAAACATAAGAATAGTATACTATTTAGATCACAGTGTTATAAAGACGACAAAACATATACTAAATCATCAGAAAACATGTCAATATTTGTCTGTCATAGACAGGCATAAAGTGAAATATGAACATGAAATGCACAAAACAATATGCATGGTGTATTCATATGTCTACAGGTAATAGTACATACATAAATAATTACACATGTCTGGCACTAAAGTTTCATAAACAAAGCAAAAATATACAATACGATAAATATTATTTGCACATGCGTCCTTAATGAGCTATATATGAATGAGACTTGAAAATATACACACATACCAAAATATTACACGTCAAAATGAATTCATACCTAAGTTTCATTCAAGATCTATTCAACTGGGAATATCATTCTTGAAATAAACTCCACAAAAACAACTGCACTTGAGTATTGTCAATTTCCTATGAAACATATGCCAGATGCAGATGAAATGCATGTCAATTTCATTCTGCATTCAACCAGAATTACAAGTTTGCACGTCAATCACTCACTCTGGCGAAATCGACACGTACGCTACACTTATGGGGCGACATTAATGACACATTGCAAGCAGTAGTTGCAAGCTTGTTGGTATAATGCGCTGCAAGGTACACATGCTGCATGTGAGAGTGAAAGTGACAGGTACTAGCTCAATAACACGTAATGAAGCAACAAGACGACACCCATGTTGAGTGAATTCCCGAAATAAAATATTTTACAATAAATTAGGGATTTCTTTTTGTATTTTGATAAATATATCATGAAAAACAATTATTTATCTGTTGTAATATACGGTCATATTTGACAAAGATTTCTAGAAAATTTTGATCCATATATAAACATCCACTTGTATAAGAAACAATAGGTCACATATACGATAGGTTTTGATTTAAACAAATTTATTCATCATCAGAATGGGACTGGAAATAACGGTTTTCAGCCGACAGTTTTGAGACAGATTAAAGATGGCTGAACATGGAAAGCATGGGTGCCATCTGACACAACTACAAAGCCGTAACCAACGTCATTGGTGAAGTTGTCATCATGATGACGTGAATTTGTCGTGTCATGCAGCTATCAACGAGGAACTATTATGACTGCTTCTTCCCCCATGTTGAACTTCTTCTATTATGTCGGACATAGCACTGAAAACAATCAGAACATTTCTCATCATCGTACATACATTTGGAGACGGGCAAGTTACTTCCCTTAGACCTACTTGAATGTTACATAGTTTTTAACAAATAATAATATTAGTTTTTAAATAATAATAATTTCAAATATCTCCATTAAAAAAAAAATATATTTAAAATTATATATATAATTACTTTAATCACATTTCACTAGTAGACTCTACTTTAATCAAATATATAAAGAAATTAAATATAAAAAAACCTTCTTTTTTTTACTTCTTGCAAATCTTTAATAGATTTGTATGCAATATTGCCATGAATTAAAGCACACTGCTGATGTGAAATAATTCCAGTACCTTTCAGAATGTAGTCGGTCAGCAGGGTAGGAACTGTTTGGCTATCCTCATTGATGGCTTGTAAAACTGGAACAGATGGCACAGACACAATAGAGACTTAATGAACAGCTGTCCACAAACATACCACACCTGATAGCAAATTTATTCCATTATGTGTTATCAGTCTCATTATGTTCAATATTCATTTTGCAAAATGTTATTAAATTTTGAAACATGTATATGAAACAGGTACAGGTATATGATCTATTGTAGGTGTACAGATTGTATGGTACAGGTGTCATCTATATCTTGAGCAGGGATCATATTGGGTTAAGTAACACTTGATAAATTAATAATATATTATTATTATATATATTATAATTCAGTGTTCCACTTCGTTTCAATTTTTGAGAGTCCCGTGGACGCATGTTGATATACTTATCAACAATTTTTATTAATAAAGTGCGTCCAAACTTGCAATTATTGTGTATGGGACGCAGGATTGCACGTTTGGAGAAACCCTGATAATTATTATTAAAAAAACAGGGTTGTGTTTTTACAATTTTGCATGTGCAGAGACTAGCGGTAATCACTTTTGATACAGATATGGACATGGTCAAACTCAACAATGAATAGTGCGTCATATCTACTCGAACTACCCCTGCTGGATTAGGCACAGGCACTGCTCTTCAGGGCATCTCCGGTTGCCTTCAACATGGAGTGAGTTACATGTTCAGGGCATCTCCAGTTGCCTCCAGCATGGAGAGGGTTACGGGTAGCTAGACTTACTTTTGATGTAGATCTGCAGCTGTTCAGAGCTGGGAGGCCCCTGGTGCAGGTGGTAGGGAATCACTGTAGTCAGGTACTGCAACACAGGAAGCCAATCTCGTCAGTGTACGCTTTCTTGTGTACGTACCACATCATACACATTTTATTATTGAACTACCACTTTACGTCACACCATAAATATTCCACCCGCATGCAACTGCCCCACATTAAAAAAAACCGACACATTTCACGTACCGATCCCGGGCTGACGATGTTGTCTGCAGCGACGGCGGCCGCGGCGTTGTTGTTGTTGAAGGAGTTGACGTTGAAGCGCCTCTTCTTCTTCTTGACCACGGTGCTCTCGCGGCGCTTCTTCTGGATGGTGAGGAGGAGCGAGATGAACTGGTTCTTGAGTTCCTTGTCGTACTCCAGCTCGTCACGCAGGGCCAGCTCGTGTACCAGCGTCTCGTTCAGGTCGCGGATCGTCAGCTCGTACTCCTCCAGTACTCCCTGCAGCTCCGTGCAGCTCATAGACTTCAGCTCTGTGGAGGAATAGTAATAATAATAATAATAATAATGATAATAATAATAATAATAATAATAATTCTATAATACCCTTCAGATGAGCTTCTGTGAAGGACGGAACAGTGTGAATAATAATAATAATAATAATATAATACTGTACCCTTCAGCTGAGCTTCTGTGAATAATAATAATAATAATAATAATAATAACAACACCCTTCAGCTCTATGGAAGAGGGAACAGTGTCAATAATAATACTAATAATAATAATAATAATAATACCCTTCAGTTCTGTTAATAAAGGAACAGTTTTAATAAAAATAATTATAATTATAATAATAAAATAAAATAAAATAATAATAATAAATAATAATACCCTTCATATCAGCTGTGGGAATGGAGCTTTAATAATAATAATAATAATAATAATAATAATAATAATAATAATAAATAGTAATAATAATAAGAATAACAATGAAGCGCATCTGTAATGCTCCAAATTCCATTCACTTATAGCTCATAGATATACTCATAGATTTTGTATACAATTAAATAAGCGCAATTACTGGTAAACAAATTCTATCAAGCTCATCAAATCCAGTAACCATTTGCCAGCAGCTAAACAAATTGCATATTTATCTAACAACTTATTGATTCTATGTAAAACGTAGGCGCAATTTTCTGGATTGTATACAAAGCAAGATAGAAATCTACAAGTGAATGTTCCATGGAACTCGATAAAAAGCATGACTCTTCACAAAATCAATTCCTATCTACTTGCTGACGTATAGAGTTGCTTATACAGACTGATTGGTTATTCCAACGTGCATTTTATTACTTACAGTTACCCCAACCAAGCCCCCAAAACTGAGACTTTAAATAAGTTATGTGGATGCAAATTATGTGGAAATGTTAAAATGTACTTATTCTCTGGAATTAATTAAATCATGTATGTACATCAATGAATCTCTGAAAGTTTCATTTTAACCCACTCCCTGCTGGATTAGGTATTCGACTGCTATTTGGGGATCTCTGTTTGCCTTCAGCATGGAGAGAGTTAAAGGAGTGGTATAAATGCATGTAAACTCGCCAATTCCAATATTCAATATATTTTACCGTTTTCCATAATCAACTTTCATGATTTTCTTTTAAAATATACAATATGTATAGAATAATTCCAGAAATTAAACAAAAATTTCACACAAAAAGTAAGTGATTGTGGAGTTTAAAATCGCTGCGGGAATCCTTCACCCATTTGCGACGATCCCACACAAAAAGAATACTTTTTCTATCTGTTCCATTCATCCCATAGAATTACATTTTAGACTAGAGATAGCCTAAAGACCTGTCCCAACTCACGTTAATATTAAACAGCAAACATTGAAATGTTAAAAGATGCGCGAGGCATGGTGGCAGCGAGAGACGACGTATAGGATTTCGTTCTACGACAAAACGTGTCACATCAGATACATCACTTTGCTGTGGGATGTGGAGTTGAAATCTATTCTATTTACAATATAGTATTGATTTTCTGCACCGGTCTCTCTCCCTCATGTCGATCCGTTGCTGCTGATGGTGAACTCATACTGACGAGTCGATGACTCCCTGTTCGTAACAGATTTCCTATACAGGCACGGGAAATAGCTTCTCAAGTGGAAGTCAAATATTACAGAAATTATTTGCAGAAATGGGCATGCGTTATTGAGATTAAATTGCATAATTATTTTTGGTATTTTAGTAATCTCTCAGCAGTCTGCTCAAGCCATTGTTAGAAACACATTAGGTAAGGGTTGGTAAGTAATATTTGTTTTCCTTCATCTATAAATTACATAATAATTGTAGATAAAGATATGTTAATACTAGTATATGTACATGTTAGACATTTGTATCACTGTATAGCCTTTATCCACAATGAAGAAGATGCATGACCAGGTTTGTATTCAAACTCAGAATAACTGTTTTAGGCTGCTTTTGGTTCATAAATGAGGGTTTACAGCTGCCTACAAGATTCCTTCACTTATATCACAGCTTGTCAGTTTATGGCTGGAGGTAACACCTGTAGTGCGGAGTGTTGCAGTAAACCTGGGAGCACCTGTTCTACATGACAGTGCATCCTATCATGTAATGGCATCAGAAGGTAACTTCCATGATGCCTGGCCCACGTGGCGGGATTTGAACCCGGGCCTTTGGCTCTGAAGTTTAACATTGTACCATTGCGCTACCACCTGCCCAAAAGGTAACTTCTACGAACATTGATGCCTAGCTCCCAGGACAGGATTTAAACACGGCCTATTGGTGCCAAAGCCCCTGACTTCCACAAACATAGAAGCTATGATCCTGGGACAGGATTTGAATCTAGGGCCTTTGGTGCCAAAGTTCAACATTCTACCATTACGCTACCACATCGCCATGAGGTAACTTCCACAAACATTGATGCCTAGCTCCTGGGATGGGATTTAAACCTGGCCCTTTGGCGCTGAAGTCCAACAGTCTACCATTGCACTACCACCCGCCCAAAAGGTAACTACACAAACATTGATGCCAGGTTTCTTGGGACGGGTTTGAACTCAGGACCTTTGACTACGAAGTCAGACGACTGCCTGCAGTGCTACCGCCCACCCATTCTCGCATACGTACATCTAGAACTAAATACAAGGAACAGCTTCCGCAGCCAATCATACTAAATGCTGTACGACTGATAAACATCTGGAAGACGCATCACATACTCCCCTCAGACACGCACACAAGCGTTCTCGGATGCGCTTAACAGTCAACGCATCGCCCTAAGATGGAAATTGTCAACGGGATGATTGATGTCAGCGGCTATTTATTACGGGAGGTACGGGTAATAGAATACAATCCCAAAGATTTTGTCCTGGATGGGAAATCCCCAGCTGACTCGAGATATTGATGGAGATAAATCTCATACAGCGTGGCGACTATATTTCGCTCGGACAACACTCGCAGACGTGTGGTGATGATAACACTCACAGATGGATCTGGTTTCCGGGATTCCGGCCATATTTGGAAGTCGCGGCCGTATGTCTGAGCTGGAATCTCCGGTGCGGTCGATGGGTTATTGATTGGAGCTTACTTCACAACTGGCACGGAGAGGCGATCCCGGACGTGGGCCGGACTGGCAAAACTTTCTTCGCATTCCTTTCAAAGCTTTTAAAGATGCTAGCTATGTATGTGGGTCAACATCATAATGCATTACTACTCAGTGAGGAAGTGAACAGTCTTCATTTATCACTGACTTGATCACTGATTTCCCTCTTTAACGAGCCGAATACATTCTCGTGAGCTTGTTGACCAACTTGTAAATGTTTCTAACATTTTCAAATTAAAATCCAATCTGCATGTATTTTCAATACCCCATAACAAGTCTCCAAACCCTGTTCGTTTATTTATTTATGTATTTAATTAATAAATTAAATATTTAAAAAAATATATATTTACATTTCTAAAGAAATATAAGCGACGACGCATTTAATTAATAGCAAAATATATTTCTTTCCTGTACTTCAAAATTCAAGAAACTCTGGAAAACTATCACTCATCCTCAACAAACTAACAAATTACATATTCATTGGAAAACCTTGGTCCATGCATAAATTAGGCTACTCATAAGCCATATCTGCGGGACAAGATCTAGTATCGAGTTATTACTAATGGGCGTACCGCTGGCTTGTTGTGTTCTAGTATGTACTACTACTACTGCTGCTGCTGCTGCCGAACAATTAGTCCATGCAATAGCAGCAATGTAGATGCAATGGACTGGCCTAATAACTTATTGATCATCATTCTCTGGGCCCGCGTTTGCAGACAATCCCTCGGGATACCGCTGCAGTATTATTTGTTCCGCGTTGCGGTTTTGTATACTTTGTGTGATGAATGGGTTTGTTTATGCGGCTGGGGCATACGACCACTTGTTTCCAATGTTTATATGAAACCACAAATTATGGTCGTCTTTCATGATCCGAAAGAGAACATGACTGCAATTTCGGTGCAAGCATTATATCCTGGGATAGAATTAGACAGGGCTCGACAAGTAAGGATTGTCTGCCTGTCCGGGACAGGTATTATCCAAGGGCAGACAAGTGAGATAGCCCAGATTAACATGCCAATTATCTACAGGACAAGTAGTTTCATGTCTGACAGGACACAGGGACAAGTGCCTCAAAATGTTAACATAGAGCCATGTTGGGATGTATGGGACAACTGCTGGTAAACACCTGTGATAGGTATTAATTAACTGACTAAATATTTCTGGTAAAACTGTCTTTATCTGAGTAATCAAGAACTAGATATTAAAAATTAAAAATAGGTGTACTAAAACTAAATGAAGCAATGTTTTGATAAAATATTACCTTTTATCGCAAGATAAAAAATACAAAAATAAAATTTTAATATTTAAAACCAGTGGAGAATGCGGAAAATGTAGCTTGTTTCCCAAGATACTTGTGTAGACAAATCAAATGTGCATACTTTTGGGTAAAATACATTTGATCATGAAATATATCAACAAACCTTTATGACAAAAAATATATTAATAATTATAAACACAGTATTATTTTCAAGGATTAGAAATTTACCAGGGGCCCGTTCCCCAGAAAAATCTTAACGTTACGAGAGTTGTAACTCCTGTATGTTAGCATGGAGTTGCTAAGGAGTTACGACTCTCATATGGGGCATTCCTTTGAGCGCTTTACACTGTCTATAGTATGCCTGACAGACACGTTTGTCAAAGGACAGTTCTCGGACAGTGTGCGGGCTGTACTCGCTAGCGAGGCGGTGCAGACAGCACAGAAAAAAATACAATGACGTCACCACATCTAAGGCAACCCTTTGCCGCCATCTTGTGCGAGTCGTTCCTTTCACTCAATACAGCTTACTGGAGTGACATCACCTGTCTGTGCGAGTACAGTGTACTGCGCTCAAAGGAACAGGGCCATAGCGTTGTGGAACGGGCCCCTAAACAGTGACCTCCGAGATGATACTTCTGTGTGGTGTTCTCACCTGACTCGGGGTATGCGGGCAGGTTGGCCAGCGTCTCCTTCAGCTTGATGTAGCTGAGATCCTCCGGGAAATCCCCCTCCATTCCCATGGGAACATCATCCAGGTCTGGCTCCTGGAACACAGAGGTCAGAGGTCAAGTGGGAGGCAGTTGGATAGAGAGAGTTCTGGCCCCAAGATTACGAAACTTCTGAGTATGATTTCGTTCACAAAATCCAATGTAAAGTTTTAGCATGAAATCGTCGTCAAAATGTTTCGTAACTAAAATGTCTGATGTTCGTGAACCAAGGGAGGTAATTTTATATTCCACGTACATGTAGATACATATACATCTCAGTCAGTTGAATAATCTAAGAATGGACGTAAGCTAGATTAATTTACAAGATAAAAAAATTAAAATACTAATAATAATAATTAAAACATTAATAATAATAATAATAATAATAATATACATTTATATAACACCTAAATCCAGTTTTAAACTGCTCAAAAGTGTTTGAGATAAAAATTCCTTTGAATGGACCTTCTACCTGCTGTAGGTATCCAGAGCGACCCTACTGACCAGTGACTGATTAATCCAGCAGGGAAAGGGTTAACCATGTAGTCCTTATAAGCACGGCTAACGCGCCTCTACCGATTCCATTACGAAATGCCAAAAAGTGCCATGATTATTACTGTGATTAAATCTGATCCGGCAGAAATAAGATTAACCTGACGAAAATATAAATGACAAATCCAACTGATTCTTGAAATCAATAATAACTGGGTGTAACACAGGACAGTTGCTAGGAACTGGCTCCGGTATGAGTGAGTGAGTGAGTGAGTGAGTGAGTGAGTGAATTATTGTTCAACGTCAGTGGGAATCTTTCACCCATTTGTGACAACGGGTCCAGTATGAGATCGCATTATTACATCAAAATGACACAGTTAAGTTGAGAACTTCTGAACAGTATTTCTGCAATATCTCGGTGGCCTGTTTATGTTGGGAAGATAGCACGCAATAGTTTTGTGTTACAGGTAAGATATAGACTATAGGTGATAAAAACATAATCCAGAAATAAAATAAAATATGAAAATATGTAAAACCAGTGGGACCTGCAGAAAATGTGTAGCTTGTTGCCCAATATACTTTTGTACACAAATCAAATGTACATACTTTCAGGTAAAATATGTTTTAACCATGAAATATGTCAACAAACCGTGATTGTATGCCTTCAACTATCTCCATGCTGAAGCAGTGTATACAACTCCAGTAAGTTCACTGCCAGACATGAGGGCTGGTAAGTCTGAGAAGTTACCAGTCCTCACATGTGTTGGTCAGTGATCGATTATATACATCTTAAAAAACAAACATAAAATAACACGACATGGGGCTGTGCAAGGCTAAAACTTTACCAGTCCTCACTGAAAATAACCTGTCAGGTGCGTGTGGATGGGCTCTATTTCGAAACACTGACTGAAGGCAACCAGAGTTGCCCTAAAGAGCAGTGTCTGTGCCTAATCCAGCAGGGGGCGGGTTAATGTAAAATAAATAAAAAGGTGCTGCTTTTTTTAATAAAGAGAGAGTCTATTCATATAACTAAATCCTATTACTCTTAGTCTATGGGTGAAAGATTCCTGCTGCGATGTAAACCACAAATTCAATAAAAAAAATATATAATCGACCAGTAGCACTGCGAGAGACACAAATAGAATGTCTCTCCTGTCGTACCTGCATCATGCTGTCGATCTCGTTGATGACTTCGTCGGCGGAGGCCACGTGGTCCGAGTCCTCCGGCTGGAGGCTGGAGATGATGAGGGAGTGCATGTCGAAGGCCTGGGCCAGCTCCTCGTCATCCGAGAGGTCGAGGTCCTGGACCTCCGTCTCCTGAAACAACCGAGCGCACTGTGTACATTCTCAACTCCACGAGAGACACATGTCAGAGTCAGATCATTGATTTTAACCTCCAGCGTTGGTGGACTTGGAGTTGGAGTGTGTGTGTGTTAAGAGTTGATTGTGTGTGTGTGTGTGTGTGTGTGTGTGTATGTGTGTGTGTGTGTATGTGTGTGTGTGTGTGTGTGTGTGAAATGTGTGTGAGAATGTGTGTGTGTCTATGTGTGTGTGTATGTGTGAGAATGTGTGTGTGTCTATGTGTGTGTGTGTGTGTGTGTGTGTGTGTGTGTGTGTGTGTGTGTGTGTGTGTGTATGTGTGTAAA